>SOPF01027005.1:83296-187409 GCA_012979155.1 Hypericum perforatum | reverse complement strand
AAGCCCAACCATGCACAACAATCTGTTTTGCCAAACCAAACCTCTATGTAGCTCATCACAAGTCCAACCGCAATTAATCATCAAAAATCACTCAAACATACCAAACCAAGCCCAAATCTCACTTCAACATAACTCCCCTGTATATACTCAATATCTCAGAACCAACAATTAAACTCAGAATCCAAAAAGAATCCACTTATCAAACTCAACTCTCAAACTTGCTCAGCTGTGAACTCAGCCAGTCTATCCGAACTTCAAAAGTATGCACAAGACGTTTCCCTCAACTAAAACACACATATGATATATATTCAGAAGCTTATCAAGTGCCCTACAATCAACTTCAAAACTTCCAACCCAAATTTGGAGTCTACATATGCTTACCCATCACGTTTTCCTCAACGACCTTAGCTGTGTGCTTATCCAATAATGTCAGATTCAAAACAAGTTTCCCGTTGATTCTCTGATACAAAATCCATATACAATATATCAAAAGAACGGTACTGAAGTCGTCTATAAGCTTTTCAAATTTCATGGTCGAATTCGGAGTCTAAGTCAACTTACCAAGCCAATCTTCTTCCTAATGCTCACTGACTACCCCAGAAACAAACTCTGTGTCCAAAACGATTTTTCCATCAACTCCTTTATTCAAATCACAAATGGTTTGTACCATTAGAAAGCTCTATGCCTCCTCTATAAGTTCCTTGACAATCACAAACTCTAACTCTGAGTAGAAAATCACTTACCAAGTCGACCTAAATTGACCTGCCTGCTTCTTCCTCTTTCCTCTTTCCTCCAACTCTATCTTCTTTTCTTTGTTTCATTTTGTGGCTGACCAACTGAGATTCCTACCTCTTCTATACCCTTCCTGAGTGCAAGAGGTAAGTACGTGAGTCAGGAGCTGCTTGTTTCATCTCCTCCTTACACTTTAGCTTAGGTAAAAATGTGATAGGTCCTTGGTAAGTTGTGGTCAATCAGAATGCTCTAACTTCTAGCTCGTTTTTCACCTAGTTCCTTTGATTTCTGACCAAACTTGTAGATGACTAAGTTGTAGGATATTGTTTCTAGTTTCTAAATTGTACTCTCTTATGTCCATTGGATCAAAATTGGAGCAGTTATGGCCATTACACTACCCAAAGGTCAATCTGCCCAAGAAATGACCAACTACATTCACGGAATTCGAAATTTTTTTGCGTCAACTTTGTTGAACTTGAACCAACTCATAACGGAGATTAAATGACATTTAAATGCACTTCCATAACCCATCTCTCAAGTATATAGCACAGCGCAAAAATGACCGACCAACTCTCGAGGTTATCAAAATTCTCCCCCTTATGAAAATTTGATTAGAGGTCATTTTGACATGCCTCCGATGCAATATAGTTTATGAAGTAGAGTTGTCAAACCCACAGGGATTGAGTGATGCCTTACTCGGCTTACTTACCAAATTTTAGGAATTTTATGACTTTGCATCTTTGGTTTGGTTTAGGTGACTTAGCAAACTAACATACATAAAATAACAACAAGATCAATTTAAATCATGCAAGATCACACAAAAACACAAGGTATATATCAACTAAAAACAAGAGTGGTGTGATGCCTAAGATCACTTAAGTGAACTAATGGTTCGTTGGGTTTATTTAGCTCGTGTCATGATCCGGGTGTTTCAAGACAACGGATCCATGCTCTCGCACAAGATCAATCTAAGTTGATCTTTACCTAGGATTAAGTGAGCTCGATGTGCTCTCGCCCCCACGAGTCACTTAATCCTAACTAAACAACAACTATAAATATCACCCTTTTGGATAACCAATCACCAAGTGAGATTCTCTTCTCATGAGGCAACGGATTTACAAGTTAGACGTTCGATCAAGTCTTTCTCCTCTCGGTCTCAAGACTTAATTATTATCTTAGTTCTAGGTGATCAAATTAGACTAAGCATTAAGCCCTTTAACTTATACATGATCCTTAACATTTTTACCCATTTTAAACCATTAGAAAGTTTAGGCTTTCAAAGCATCACACCACTTAGTAACTACTCACACATGTTTAAACAAACATACACACACATATATATTACAATAACACAATCAAAATACATATTACAAGCAAAGAAAAACAAGAATAGAAAAGGGAAGAAGATGTTACAAATTCCAAGCATAAGCTTGGTTTATGCCTTCAAGTTTTTTCCTTCTTTTCCTCCCTTTAGCTCACGGCCTCTCTCCCCTCTCTTTCCTTTTTTTTCCTTTTTTTGGTACGTGAGTCTTGGCTCTCCCTTCTCTGCCACCTTTTGTTTTCTTAACTAACATAATAATACTAAGTCATATTACAATCCAAATGACATCAAAAGCTAACATAACTAATTACTTCTTTTCATAATATCTAACCAACTCTTCTATCCATGTTTCTAGCTTTAGGACTTAGCAACAACAAGTTAAAAGAAGTGTAGCTATCCTTGTTCCCTTCAAGTCACAGCAAAATTGAGTCATCTTATCCTCACAAAATGGCAGCCACGGATTTGGGCCAAGAAGCCCAAAGTTGGCCCAAATAAACCATCAAGTTTGGCCCACTCGGATAGAAGACGCCCTTTGGATAAACTGTAGCTACGGATGTCTTCTTTCCAATGCCGCTGACGGCACCTCAATCCAACTTCGTATGAGGAAGTTATGAATTTTCTCGTGCAAGAGGTCTGGCCCGACGAACTACATGGTTAGCCTCGGTTTCACCCAATCTTTTTGCCATTTTGCCTTGTCGAGTCCGTTTTGCTCACATCCTCGATGTCTTGATCGTGCCTCCTTAGATTATTGTCCATAAAGCTCCTAAAAAATAAGCAAACATAAGAAAAACGAAAAACACGACAAAAGAACAAAATGTACAAAAACAAGACAAAGTTATAGAAAACTTGTAAAAACGATAAGTAACAAATGTAAACTTACGCTAAAATGTACATAAGTAATGAGTATTTTTGACACTCATCACACCTCCACACTTGAATCTTTGCTTGTCCCCAAGCAAGACTCAAATGCGGACAACAACAAAACATAAATCACATAAACACACACAAACACAAAACGAGGTAAATACTTGGCAAGACTCGATCAAAACTTAACTTCCCTCAAAATCATCAACTTATATCAAAATCCTATCATAAACCTAGTTAGTTCAACAATTTCAAAGCACAAAACACTACGAACTAATAGGCACCGTGACACTCTATTGTTTAAACAAGTGTTGAATCTTTGTAAAAGACACTAGAGGGTTAAACTCTCGAGGATAGTAAAGTCTATCACTCATATAATGTGTATGGTCAACTTCCTATCACTCGCATACAGGTCAGTATCTCAAAGCATCCTACGTCCTACTTAGCGCTATCTAAAAATTATAGTGGTTGTCAATGATCGGGGGGCTTTTTCATCGGGTTGTAATGGGGATAAAAGTCTGGGTGAGGTAAAAATATATACGGATAGTGGCTAAACCACCCAATCCGAGGACTTAATACAAGAACTAAGCAGTCACTCGACTATTCTAAAACATTCTCACCAAATATAATAATCATACACTCCCCAATATCCCAATATACTAAGACCGAGAAGCCCAAGTTTCTCCTAGAAATATGCCTTATTGAATATCACATTCTTTTTCTTTTCTTTTTCTTTTCTTTTCATCTTTTTTTTCTTTTTCTTGACTTTCTCTTTTCTTCTTTTTTTTTCACATGCTAAAACAACTATACCTACTTAGCACGTTCTAGGTAAAAACTCGGCTTCTAACCTGGCCATAATACAAATCCCAACAAAAATAAACCAAATGAAACCCAAGCTACCAACTAATCCCAATACACAATCAAACATAAAATTCCTCGAATCGGATGATCAAAGGTAAGGAAGATGGATGATATAAGGTTTGTAGTCAGCTTCCTAATCTAAGATCAAGAAAAGGCTAGGCTCAAATGGTTTAAACAACGGATATAATAGAGATTTTGTCTCTAAAGCTCTAGGCTCAAATATCAAAGAATGCCCCGTCATCTCACTAACTTCCACGCAACCTAGACTACGATTAGTACTAGTAGGATGCCTCGATCAACTAACACTAGTATGCACCTCATGAAAAATAGAGACTGGTGTCTCATCCGTTGGCTAAAATCCTCACAAGGTACACTCAAAAACCCTCTAGTCTAGTCTACATAGTGAAACTACTCGTTTAATCAACCAAGTATGAGGTTTCCACCCATTCCTATGCTTTGTGCTAGAATTAAATCCCCTAACTAAGAGTTTGATAAAATTCTAACACAAGTTGAAAATTTTTGAGGGGGGTCAAATTTTTGAAAAATTCTTGCCGAGTCTAAACCTATATATCATAGACACTCTAAACAACCTAAGAAAGGAAGATTCCTAGAAGGAACCCTCCCCCACACTTGAATGACAATTGTCCTCAAGGTGTCTAAAACATGCATACAAAAACACAAATATCACACAAAAATAAAAACACAATCATGCAAGTAATCAAAAGCAAAGACAAACAAACAATCATAAAAGTAAACAGATAAATACAATATCACTTAAAGTCACAGCTATAAACAAAAGAACAAAATTCAGTGACATATACTATATAAATAAATAGAAAAAAGCAAAGAAAAATAAAAATAAAAGAAAAAGAAACTCCCTTCTAGCCGTTCGGTAATAGTCTCCGTTAGATCCTGCATCACCCGCCATTGGAGAAGTCGCTCCTTGTGTTCTGTGAGCCTTAGATGTGGTGAAAGTTTTAGATGTGGGTGAGTAATGGCAAAAAGCGGCGGGTGTATGAATATATAGATTCAAATTTTGACCTAGCTAGCGTACGCCAACCTAACCTGGAGTGCACCGGATTTTCATGTTTTAGCAGGTGGCGCACGCATGGCTCTAGTGGCGTGTGCCACTTCACAAAAATAGAAAACAAAAGGGAGATAGTTTAATCTCGATGATCCAGTACGTTAAGAAGCAGCAAGGAGATCGAACCCTGCAGAGCTCAAATTGGAACACTTCCGTACCGGATCACCAAAGATACGAAAAACTTATCTCAAAACATGCATATTAACAAAATAAATAAACAAACTTATATCACATGCATATTAACTTACAAACATATATATAAAAACAAAATTAAATTAACAAGCTATATATTTCATATATATGCACATACTCAGTAAAGAAATTAGATTAAAAAGTAAAAGGAAAAAAAAAGAAATAGGAGCCCCCTAGTCAATTCTCTGCTGGAGGAGATGGTGGAGGAGTGTAGCTCATGTGTACACCATATGTCTCTGCCCATGAACGCATCCACGCTGCGTGTGCTCTCTGCTCCTCTCGGAAGGCTCGCTGTACCTCTCATTCTACCTGTTGTGCTTCCTTCTCTGCTTGCTGCGCCATAGCAATATCTTGCACCTGTTCCTGCAAGGTAGTAAATTGGTCACGAAGGGAGTGGAGCTCACCATAGTAATCGTGACTCTGCTGGCTTGGTCCAGACTCGTAGTGATGGCCTTCATCCTCCTGGATTGGCTCCTCCTCTCTCTCTCTCTGCTCTTGTGGATCTTGAGGTGCCTGCTTCTATTCTGGCAACGGAAGACCCAACCTGGTGAAGCGATCTATGACAGTCTGGCACTTTGCCCAAGGCTTGTATCAAACTACCTCCTCGCCATCCACTCTAATCTTCTCCACGAGGTAGCTCATTTGAAGCTTCTTGATGCCTAGCTTGATAGGACTGATCTTTGGTCCCTCTAAATTTGCATACAGCTCAGGTCTCTTTGCTTTCACGATGAAAGATATGATATGCCCTAAGTATAAGTGCCTAGGCTCCCTATCACCGATCACTCTAGTAAAGCAATCAATGATCATGGCATACGTGCTAAAGTCCCTAGAATGGTGCATGTAGTCAATGGCATAAAGCTGGGGGCGGAAAACCTTTGACTCCTCCCATTGACCACAATAGGTCATAGTCATAAAGCGATAAAGGATCGCCAAATATGGTTCCCTAATAAGGGCATTTGGAGCCTGCCCCGACTCGTATCTATCTATGCTCATTATCTCTTTCCATGCAGCGTGGGCCTCAGTAGTCGAGTGAAAATTTAAGAGACCTCCTCCAGGCTTAAGCTTATGGAGGTCAATCAAATCAGTATCTCTCATCTTAAACTTCTCGCCAAACAACTTGGCAGTGAAAATTTTTTTGTTCGGTGCAATCCGTAAAGTGCTATAGAACTCTAAATAGAGCTCTTGCCTAGCAGCTATACTCTTATCAGCAAAATACTCCCAGCCTAATCGCTGCAAATCATCCTTCAGTTCATCAGCTACTCCTAACTTCTCCATATCAAGCCAATCAATCTTAAAGTGGCTAATAGCATCTACTGAGGAGATCTTTTGATACCTCTCTCCCTCCCACTCATCAAAGATTGGGAAGGGAGCATTGTAGCGGTTGCGAATGTCTTCTGAATCGGTAGGTGATGATGCAGATGATGCTGATGGCGTAGGAGTTCGTTGACGCTTTTCACGAAGGTTAGTAGGTTTGGGCTCCTGCAGGTTTGCAATTTTGGGTTTTAGGTACGAGAGGATTTGTAATTGTGACCTAAAATTTTGCATCTTGCCCTTATATTTTGCCTTATTTTGACCTAAGTGGCGTACGCCACAAATGGCTGGCATACGCCATTTGTTCATGAATGACCAGATTTTAGTACGCCGTCTATATACAATGTACTATACATATACTATATACATAAAAACTACACACTTATAATATAAACTCACATATAATAATCTAATCTAATTTTTTTGTGTTTTTTTTTATTTTTGATTTTTTTGGCTTTTATTTACGCTGTGTTCCTGGAAAGCTTGAAAACCAGACACCCCATTCTGATGGGTCATTCCTTTGACGGATTGTCAATTATCGTGACCTTTTCGGCACGAAGCCTAACAAGGTCACAATGTATTAGCACAGTCGCTCGATTGGCGTATAGTACTATCTCTGATGCAATCGCCGTCAAAGGTGCAACTTTGATATCCGCCACTCACACAGCTCCTCAATCGCGTACCAAGACGAACTTCCTGGTCTCGCAATCCTTTCAGCATGAAGCTTAACGGGGTCTTGACGCAACAAGATAGTTCTCTTGGTTTGCAAAATTGTAGTATGTTTACTGCAAATACCGTCGTGCTCCAACTTCCCACAATTGTGACAAAACCCAAATCTCGCCATCCTTCGTCTGTACGCACACTTCGATGTTCCTCTCGAATGTTTCTCTAAATTCTCTCTGCATCTCTCGAGTCTCAACGTTTCTTTTGCTTGCTTTAGAATGACGAGACAAATGTCTATTGGGATTTTTTTTGAGATTAGTAATCTATGCAACAATATATACTTAACACAAAACATCCTGTTCTTTATCCTCTAACAGGTAAAAGATAAACACTTTTCTTACTGATCCATCTCTTGTTGTTTCAATACACACACCTCACAATCGGAGTACCATGGTTCGTGTTGGCTACTCAGTGTCATCAGAGTTTCATCTGGAAACTCTTCCTGAATCTTTCCATTCACTTCCACACCATAACTTTTCTCTAAACGAGAAAGATGGTCAGCTACAACATTCTCTGCACCTTTCTTGTCCTTGATGGATAAATTGAATTCCTGGAGTAATAAAATCCAGCGCTTCAAGCGAGGTCTTGCATCTTGCTTTGAGAACAAGTACTTCAAAGCAGCATGGTCAGTATACACTATCACTTTTGACCCTAACAAGTATGGCCTGAATTTGTCACATGCATATACGACTGCAAGCATCTCTTTCTCCGTGGTTGTATAGTTGAGTTGAGCTCCTGCCAACACTCTACTTGTGTAGTATATGATATGGAGTTTTCCCTCTTTCTTCTGTCCTAGAACACAACCTAGAGCAAGATCACTTGCATCGCACATCAACTCGAATGGAAGCTTCCAATCCGGTGATGAAATTACTGGAGCCATGATAAGAGCCTTTTTGAGAGTATTGAATGCTTGAAGGCATTGATCATCAAAATTGAAGGGTACATCCTTCATTAACAAGTTAGTCAAAGGCTTTGCGATTAGAGAAAAATTCTTGATGAATCGTTGATAAAATCCAGCATGACTTAGAAAGGCTCTAATTCCTCTAACTGTGGTTGGAGCTACCATTTTCTCTATTGCCCCAGTCTTGGCGCTATCAACTTCCATTCCAACTTTAGATATCTTATGCCCAAGAACTATTCCTTCATCTACCATAAAATAGCATTTCTCCCAATTGAGCACAAGATTCGTTTCCTCGCATCTCTTCAAAACCTTATCTAGGTTGTCCAAACAGTGATTAAATGAATTTCCAAAAACAGAGAAGTCATCCATGAAGATCTCCATGATTTTCTCATTCATTTCCCGAAAGATAGCTTCCATGCAACGTTGAAACGTTGCTGGTGCACAACATAATCCAAAAGGCATTCTGCGATATGCAAAAATACCAAAAGGGCATGTGAATGATGTCTTCTCTTGGTCTCTAGGATAAATTGCAATCTGGTTGTACCCTGAGTACCCATCCAAAAAGCAATAGTAAGAATATCCCGCTATCCTTTCTAACATTTGATCAATGAAAGGAAGAGGAAAATGATCTTTCCTAGTGGCATCATTTAATTTCCGATAATCAACGCACACCCTCCAACCGGTTATAGTCCGTGTGGGAATGAGCTCACCCTAGTCATTGATTATCACTGTCATTCCCCCTTTCTTTGGAACACAATGAATTGGGCTTACCCACTCACTATCCGAGATCGGATAAATTATTCCAGCTTCTAGGAGTTTGATCACCTCCTTCTTCAAAACCTCCTTCATGTTAGGATTCAATCTTCTTTGCCAGTCTACCCTCGACCTTGCTCCTTCCTCCATGTGGATATGATGCATCATAATTTCAGGGCTTATACCTTTGATGTCAGATATTTGCCAAGCAATGGCTTTTATCTGTTTATTTACTATTGCGAGCACTTTATCCTCTTCATCCTTGGAGAGTTTGTTTGAAATTATGATCGGTAATCTCCCTCCATCTATTAAGAAAGCATATCTTAGATGCGAGGGTAGATCTTTCAACTCCAAAAATGGAGCTTTCACTATTGACGGTGGAGTTCTGTATTTCAAATGTATTTCCAACTCCTCAAGTAGACCGTTATTGTCAACTTTCTCCTCTTTGACTTTGTCAAGTTCATCATCTTCTACATGAATATCCTCTGTATCCTCGATTTTTGAGATGTTCTCCTTACAGAACTCAAGGATACAATCTTCGATAATGTCAATCTTCATACACATCCCCTCCTCTTGAGGATGATGCATCAAATTGCTCATTTTAAACTCAACCTCATCTTCTCCAATTGGTAGAACCAATCTTCCATTATGCACATCTACCAATGCGTGTGCTGTGTTGAGGAATGGTCTGCCTAAAATCAATGGACATTTCTTGTCCTCTGGAAAATCTAGCACAACAAAGTCAACTGGAAAGATGAACTTGTCAATCTTAACCAGGATATCCTCAACTACGCCAAAAGGTTTCTTGATTGTTTGGTCTGCCAATTGCAGAAGCATAGTGGTTGGTTTAACTTCACACAAACCAAGTTCCCTAAATATAGATAAAGGCATCAAGTTGATACTTGCACCTAAATCACATAAACAGCTAGGAAACTCAATGTCACTAATGAAGCTGAGAATAGTAAAACTCCCAGAATCTTTAAGTTTTGTCAGAAGATTTTTAGAGAGTAGGGAGCTACAATTTGCCATGAGGGCAATAGTCTCTCCGTCATCCCACTTCCTCTTCTTTGTGACAAGTTTCTTTAAAAACTTAGTATAATGTGGCACTTGGTGTAGCATCTCGAGAAAAGAGACACTAATCTGAACGTGCTTCATTTTCTCCATGAAATGGAGAAATTTATCATCCATTCCTGACTTCTTCTTTACCCTTTTTGGAAAAGGAAGAATGGGAATCATTGATGGTGGTGGTACGTAAACTTCATCTTCCACCACATCTATTTCAACGTGCGGACTTTTCTTTTTCTCCTCAACTTTTTCCTCTTTGTCCTTGGTTGGAATCACCTTCTCATTGTCCTTAACTTTGTCCTTAACAACTTTGGGAGCTAATTCCTTGCCACTTCTCAAGAAGATAGCATTAACATTACCTCTAGGGTTTTCCTCTGTAGAACTGGGAAGAGAGCCTGATGCTCTAGTAGCATTTGCCTTTGCAAGTTCTCCCAGTTGTACTTCTACATTGCGCATTGTAGTAGCTTGTCCCTTTAGGAATTTCTCTAAGTTGTTTTGCCTAGCTTGTTGACTAGCTAAGGCTGCCAAAATTTGACTTTGGTGGATTGAAGATCCTCCACTTTCCTGAATGAATTTCTCAATTTTGGTGAACCTTTCTTCAATCGCCCCTAATCTCTCCCCTAAGTAGCCTCGTGGCTGAAAACCAGGAGGTGGTCCTTGTTGTGGGGCCCATAAAGGAAGTCCTTTGTCAGCAACAATGGCTAAGTTGTTGTCATTGTTTTCTCTTTTCCATGAGAAGTTAGGGTGATTCCTCCACCCTAGATTGTAAGTTGAAGAATATGGGTTATTCCCCATCCGGTTTGCTCCTTGCCTTTGCCCACTGACAAAATTAGCTTGTTCCCTAGGTTGGTTTAACATTGCGCATTGACTATACTCATAGCCAATATTTCCACAAGCTTCACAGCTTTGTTGTATGGCCATGGCATCAACTTTGTTAAAGTTCATTTCACGCAATTGCTTTGCCATTACATCCAACTGAGCTTGAAAAGATGATTGAGTATCAAGCTCAAGCATCCCTCTTTGCTCCTGTGGTGCTCTAAGTTCTCTAACCTCCCTCATAGGTTACTTTTTTCTCTCACTAGCCCTTAACCAGTTTGTTGCTGCCAATTCTTCTAAGATAAAGAGGGCTTCTTCCCTACCTTTTCTTAAGAAATTACCATTTGAGGCAGCATCAACTGTTCCCATTGTTGTTGGTCCTAGGCTAAAGTAGAAAGTTTTTAGTAAACATTCTTCTGTCAAGTTGTGGTGTGGGCAACTTCGTTGTAATTCTTTGAACCTTCCCCAAGCTTTACTCAAAGACGCGCCTTCAAATTGTTGAAAATTTAGAATTTCCTTTACGAGTTTGCTAGTCTTTGTGTATGGAAAATACTCTTCCAAGAAAGCGTTAGCTAATTCCTCCCAAGTAGTTATGGGAGTTCCCTTTAATTGCTTGTACCAAAGCTTAGCCCTATCCCTTAAAGTAAAAGGAAACATCCTTAACTTTAGGGCATCGTCAGTTATTCCTCTTATTTGAAATTATCAGCTAACTCCATGAAGTCCCCAAGGTAGTCATTAGGATCTTCATTGGGTAAACCATAAAATTGAGAGGAATTTTGTAACATTTGTATGACGGCTGGCTTAAGTTCAAATTTATTAGCGTCCACTTCTTGTCTTCGCACTCCGGTAAATGCCCCCCAAGGTTGGTTTACTGTAGTCCATTAAAGGTTGTTGCGGTGGTTGAGCTCCTGCAGCTGTTTGAGCACCACCAGCACCTTGTGCCTCCACTTGCAGTTCTTCTTGTTGATTCACCCTCTCTTGTTGATGTCTTTCTTGATTTAGCCTCGCTTGTTGAAATTTTTCTTGTCGCAATGTCCTTTCCAAGAGTGCTATGTCCACTTCACTTTCCAAAGGGAAATTAGTGGTTGAGCGCGTTTTGGGCATGCGATTTAGAAAATTTATAACGTTTTCGTCCGATCTCCTATTTAGACAAGGTCAGCGGCAAATGAAAGAAGACTTCCAATGCTACCACCTTGACTAAGGAAATTTTTCTCAGATTGTATTTTTACTATTCAAATAGTGAAAATACGAGACTACTTGTATTCTACGTTTCGGCAAGACTCGTCCAAAAATTGTATTTTGTACGTACAACTTCAAAATAGATATCTTTTTCGTCCTAACTCCAAAATAGATGAGGTCAGCGGCGTTGGAAAGAAGACTTCCCAAACTACAACTTCACCATGACTTGTTTTCAAAAATGCGGAATTAAGGACCTCCAGAAAATAAAATGCGAGCTGGCCAAAATTTTCCGAGCAAGTTTTTCGCAAGAAATGTCAGATTTGACCTTTATGTGTTCAAAATGCGATAGCTTCTTCGTCCAAACTCCAAAAAAATGCAAACTTAGCGGCATTGGAAAGAAGACATCAAGTACTTCAATCCCACTGTGGCTTAGTTTTACAAATTCGGAAGTTTTGACCCTCGGAAAAATAAAATGCGAACCTTAAGTTTTTTGGCAAGAATTTTCGTGCAAGTTTTTCGCAAGACTCGTCAGATTTGACCTTTGTGATTTCTAAATGCGATAACTTTTTAGTCTTAAGTCGAAAAGGAGCAAACTTAGCAGCATTGGAAAGAAGACACAAAAATCTTCAAACCCACTGTTGCTCAGTTTTGCAAATTTTGACTCGAACGCGGCCAAAAAATTCAAATCAGAAGGTGGCAGTAGCTAAAAACTCCTAAATCAAGTTCGTCAGCTAAGCTTTAGCTTCGAAACTCAGTCCCCGGCAATGGCGCCAATTGATGAGAGGTCATTTTGACATGCCTCCGATGCAATATAGTTTATGAAGTAGAGTTGTCGAACCCACAGGGATTGAGTGATGCCTTACTCGGCTTACTTACCAAATTTTAGGAATTTTATGACTTTGCTTCTTTGGTTTGGTTTAGGTGACTTAGCAAACTAACATACATAAAATAACAACAAGATCAATTTAAATCATGCAAGATCACACAAAAACACAAGGTATATATCAACTAAAAACAAGAGTGGTGTGATGCCTAAGATCACTTAAGTGAACTATGGTTCGTTGGGTTTATTTAGCTCGTGTCATGATCTGGGTGTTTCAAGGCAACGGATCCATGCTCTCGCACAAGATCAATCTAAGTTGATCTTTACCTAGGATTAAGTGAGCTCGATGTGCTCTCGCCCCCACGAGTCACTTAATCCTAACTAAATAACAACTATAAATATCACTCTTTTGGATAACCAATCACCAAGTGAGATTCTCATCTCACGAGGCAACGGATTTAATAGTTAGACATTCGATCAAGTCTTTCTCCTCTCGGTCTCAAGACTTAATTATTATCTTAGTTCTAGGTGATCAAATTAGACTAAGCATTAAGCGGTTTCCCAACTTAGACGACGAAATAGAAGACGCCCTTTGTTGTAGCTACGGATGTCTTCTTTCCAATGCCACTGACGGCACCTCAATCCAACTTCGTATGAGGAAGTTATGAATTTTCTCGTGCAAGAGGTCTGGCCCGACGAACTACATGGTTAGCCTCGGTTTCACCCAATCTTTTTGCCATTTTGCCTTGTTGAGTCCGTTTTGCTCACATCCTCGATGTCTTGATCGTGCCTCCTTAGATTATTGTCCATAAAGCTCCTAAAAAATAAGCAAACATAAGAAAAACGAACAAACACGACAAAAGAACAAAATGTACAAAAACAAGACAAAGTTATAGAAAACTCGTAAAAACGATAAGTAACAAATGTAAACTTACACTAAAATGTACATAAGTAATGAGTGTTTTTGACACTCATCAAAATTCGTCCTCGAATTTAGTAAAGGTAGAAGTACGTAGCGTGTCACTCAAATAGATGCAGATACTTCTCCTACATATCTTTCTCTAATTCCTATATAGCCTCTGTTGAAGAATGATGTTGCCATTCAACTTTCACAAATGGAAGTTCTTTAGTTCTGAGACTTCTCACTTGTCTATCTACTATGTGAAGCATTAAAACATGAATCACTGGATGTACACTTGAGAATGTAGGCGATAGTGCCAATCAATAAGCTACGCGATCAATCCTTTCCAGAATCTCAAATGGTCCTACAAATCTCGAACTCAGCTTGCCTTGCTTGCCAAATCTCATGATGCCCTTCATCGGTGATACCTTGAGAAACACACTCGTGCCCACTTCAAATTCAAGATCCTTTCTCCTTTTATCCGAGTACGAGATCTATCTACTCTGAGCTATTTGTAGACATTCTCGAATCACTTTAATCTTATCAACTGTCTCCCGTATGAATTCAAGATCTAATTATTGCTTCTTACCAACTACATTCACGAAACTTGGAATTTTGTTGCGTCAACTTTGTCAAACTTGAACCAACTCGTAATGGAGATTAAATGACATCTAAATGCACTTCCATAACCCATCTCTCAAGTAGATAGCACAGCGCAAAAATGACCGACCAACTTTCGAGGTTATCACACTTTGAGTCTATGTAAATACTCTAGGAATCTTTTAACAGTGTATGATGGCCATAGTTTGGAAAATGAATGAAGATAATATGGAGATGTTTAGAGATGAATTAATTATCTTTCAAGACTCATTCAAAAATTACTTTTAATATTTGGATCCAATGCTTAAGAGATGAAAAGGAAAAGGTTATTGTGTAAATATTGAAGCATTAAAGAAGATATAACTGATGGGCGCTAAATTAACCTTGTAATTGCGCATCTAGGTGATGAAAGAGGCATTGCTATTACGATGATTGTGGTATTTATTCAGTGTTTTAGTTTGCTATTATGGTTGAACTCTGAATGGTCACTTATGGACATTTACACAATCTTCGCAGTTGAAAGTAGTACAACAAGGAGTAAGGCGAAGAAGTGGACCAAGAAGGAGGTCGCTAAGGGGAGCCAGCAGATGCTACAAATTCAACAAGCACTAGGAGGACGACAACCAGATATGAGATAACAGGTGCTACAGAGCTACCAGGCGCTAGAAAATTTAAAGGCATCTTTGGAGCACCAATCACTACAAGTCCAACGTTGCTGGTTTGACCGATTAGGCAATTTTGGCCTACTAGTTAGGAAGGACTCTGAATTGCTCTAAGTTTTTTGGCAGCTAGGGTATAAATATGCTTTTAGCCTTAGTTTAGAAACAACTTTTGTTCATCGATACATTCGAACAACATTTGGAGGCTCTCAGTTGGATTCATATAGTTTGTTTTGGGTAAAAGGCAAAATCATTTAGACTAAGCTTTCTTTACCCTATCTTATTAATATGAATTCATTATTCATTATTTTGGATGTTATTGTCATGCATATCGAGTAGTCTTCTTGTGAGCACGATACCTTGATCATGTAATCGATTATTGTATTAGGTTATGGTTCAAATAGCATGCGTAGTTGTTGTTAGTTGATGAATATAATGCTTAACTTAGCCTTATCACCTCAATTATGATCCAAATTAATAAGAGTGGACCGACAGGCACTCGAGTTAGTGGAAGAATCAACTGGCATATTCTTTGGCATTAATGAGACGTCTTGATATTGCACGGATAACCCTTTAGGAGGAATCATCAGAATTAGGATTGCTTTAGTCCGAAGCCTAGTTAATGAGCAAAATCATTAATTAGTAACTTAAGCCTTTATGATCTTGGTTTTGTTAACTTAATGAGCAAAAGAACCATAACTTCGGTATAGGTAGTTGATTCATGAAGGTATTGTGCTCAATTCGTCTTTATTATTAAAACTCTAACTTTTACACTTTTGTATATTTTAGCATTATTTACTTTTTTCGTAAATAAAATTTTCTTACCCGAAATAATTGTTACCCAAGTTGCACTTCTATGATTGTTTAGGTTTGTGTCTAACTCTCAGTTTGAACCTTACTTATCCACTATTCTATTTGATTGTATGCTAATTTTTTCATCAATTTTCTGTATGTCAATAATCACCTGCAATGGTCAAAGGTATTCGAGCCTTTCTTGGACAAGGCAAGTTTTATCCAAACTTTATTAAAAACTTAATTGTTCTTTTCTAAACCATTGAATAACCTTTTGAACAAAGATGTTCCTTTTAAGTTAGATGATTCTTGTTTGAATACTTTAAAAATATTATAGCATGCATTGATTGATGTCTCGATTATAACTTTACTATTTTAGGACCTTCCATTGGAGCTCATGTGCAATGTTAACAATGATGCCTTGGGTTATTTCCTGGGAAAACAAAAAGAAGGGTGACTTTATGTCATCTACTATGCCGATCATATTTTAACTAGAGCACAACTCAACTACACTAATGGAAAAGAGATATTTTTAGTGACTTATGCTTGCGAAAAGTTTAGGCCATATCTACTAGGCTCCAATGTCATAGTCTACACTGATTATGCTATCTTAAGGTATCTCTTTTCTAAGCAAGATATAAAGCCCTAACTTATTCATTGGATTTTATTATTATATAAATTTGACTTGAAAATCAAGGATAAGAAGGGCATAAAAAATATGGTAAAAGATCGTTTATCTTGATAGGAGAATAGTGAGGGGTGGAGAAGGAAGGAAAAATCATCGAGTACTCCTTAGATGAACCTACATTCTATGTGCAAGTTTTAAAAACCTCCATGGTATAAAGATTTTTCCAACTATTTAGTGAGCAACTTAATTATGAAAGATTTAAGCTACCAATAGAAAAAAGAAATTCCTAAGTGATGTTTATTTCTATTTGTTGGATGAGCCATACGTATTTCATCAATATGTTGTTGGCTTATTAAGGTATTGCATTTTGGACAAAGAGATACCATTTATTCTCTAAGAATGTCATGAGTTGGCTTATGCTGATCACTTCAGTACATTATAGACAACCTCAAAAGTATTAGAGTATGGATTCTATTAGCCCATAATTATGAAGATTGCAAAAAATTTTGTAAAATATTGTGATTACTAATCAACGAATAAGAAATATTTCTTGTAGTGATTAGCTAAGCATTTTGGAAGTAAAAATGTTTTATGAGTGGGAAAATGGACCATTTCCCATCATCTAAAGGTAACAAATACATCATTATAGGAGTTGACTAAGTCTCTAAATGAGTAAATACATGGGCTACCCCAACTAATAATGAAAAGGTTGCTCTACGATTCTGAAAGAAGTTATTGGCTTGTTTTGATGTTCTCCATATGACTAGCAGTAATGGTATTTCACATTTTTGCAATCTACTTTTTTTCATTCTCCTCAAGCATTATGATGTCACTTACAAGCTAGCCACTTCTTATCATCCTCAAACTAGTGATCAAATTTAAGTCTCTAATTAAGAATTGAAGAGAATCTTAGAGAAGATGATGAGTTCATTTTGCAAAGATACCAATTTCACATGGATTGTGAATATTTTTAGCCACATTCTTAGTATTGCTAAGCTATAACATTTGTACCTCTATCATATTATTTCACTACTTGCCAAGCATTATTTCTAGATTATTATGAAGATAAGGTACGTATAGAGCCATTCATCATCAATACCACCCGTCTCATGGTTTGGACCATGGTTATAAAGATAAAGCACAAAGGTCGTATGGTACTCACATTCAATTAATGAAAAGATTGTAAAGCTATCTTAAACCAACTATGCAAGAATAGTACTATCTCATTCTCAAAACACTAAGTTGAGATTAATGAGCTAGTTAGCTAAGTTTGAAATATAGAGATTCAAGTTTAGGATCTAGCATCCTTGCATGTAGCAAATTACGCATAGCAATACAAGCACAATGTTGCTATCATACTCCATCTTTTAGAGATGGACACCCTAAATGAGGCTCATTGGCAACACTATCATGAAATTATGCTCAATTATAATCGACAATCCAAGTTTAGTTTGGAGCTTAGTAAGAGTACAACACATATATGGAAGTAATTGAACAAGTTTAATGGGCTTGGTTGTGCACTTAATTGCCAGCTTCACTACCTCTTTTACATCATGAATAACCAAAGAGCATTCCACTTCTCTCTCTTTTCTTTTGATTTTTTTTGTTATGTGATATGGTATGATGTTAAATGTGTTATTCTTATGATCTATCCCCACATTGAGAACGATGTGTTTAATAAGTGTGGAAATATGTCAAATTTTATTTTCTTTTTAGTTTCTCATAATTTATTTTATTTTGTTCATATATTTTGTATTTTTGTTCTTTTTAAGAGTGTGATCAAATCTTGGTCTAGGAGTGTGTTTTGTATTTTTGTTTGATATGGTTATGTCATAAGCAAATAATGAACTATTCCCTCGAATTTTTAACACTTGCTAGAAGCTAAATCCTAAACCATGGTAGAAATTAACTTTGAGTATAGTGAGTATGAATGTGTAAAAATAACATCTTCAATTGTTTAAGTTAGTAATTGCATTAGGTAGATTAGATTAGAAGCCTTGATGAGTAAACTCATGAGAATCTTTGAGCCAAAGAAAGAGAAAACAATATCCATTTATTTATAAGGTGCTCACAAGTTTTGGATGATGAGAGTATTATGTTAATACTTGGTAGTTCATAGTTAAATAATGTTACCGACCATCTTTGTCCTTAAGCCTAAAATCTTAGAGCCAAAATCCATTTATTATCCCTTGTTTAAACTCGTAAAGCTTATGCCTCTTTGTTGAAATATTATATGTAAATAAATTGGGAAAAGAATCTTTAAGTACCCTGTGGTTTGCAAACAAATCACTTTAGTACCCTGTGGTAAAGAACCCTTAATTCGAGTCATACTTCACCAATTTTCCATCACTTTGGTCCCAAAATTACAATACTGCCCCTCCCTTAATCAGACCTAACCAAACCCAATTCAACCGGACCAAACCCATATTCAATTTAACCCAATAGAGCATAAAAAATAAGATATGACTCGGATTGAGCTAAAATTTTACAAGAAGCATCCTAAAAAAATGCAGGACTTACGGAAAAAATTTCAGAAATTTTAGAGGCCCGGAAGTAATGTTTTTTTTCAAAGTGCTGAAACTTCGTAAAATCATATAAAATAGAAAATTTATCCAATTAAGTTGAAACTTGTCCCATTGGGAAGAATCCTAAAAATACACATGATTTACGAAATAAATTTTAGGAATTTTAAAGGCACAAAAGTATTTCTTTTATTTTTCAAAATGTTAAAATTTTGTAAAATTACATAAAATAGAAAATATATCCAATTGAGTTAAAACTTGTCCCAGAAAATCTTAAGAACTTCCAATAATTTTAGGTATCAAAATGCATCCCTAGGACAAGTTTCAACTTAATTGGATGTATTTTCTATTTTATGTAATTTTACAAAATTTCAACATTTTGAAAAATAAAAAAAATTGTTCTATGCCTCTAAAATTCCTAAAAAAATTTCTGTAAGTCGTGTGTATTTTTATGATGCTTCTTGTAAAATTTTAGCTCAATCCGAGTCATATCTTATTTTCTACACTTTTATTAGGTTAAATTGAATATAAGTTCGGTCCGGTTGAATTGGGTTTGGTTAGGTTCTGATTCAGGGAGGGGCAATATCGTAATTTGGGACCAAAGTGATGGAAAATTGGTGAGGTATGATTTGAATTAAGGGTTCTTTACCATAGGGTACTAAAGTGATTTTTTGGCAAACCACATGGTACTTAAAGATTCTTTTCCCAAATAAATTTATAAGCACATATCTTCAATCTTACCCATATTTGACTACTTGGTTTGAAGATCCATTAGCATCTTATCTTTTAGAGAATATTGTAAAGGTTCACTAAGTAGCCAACAAAGAAGCAACAATCAATTTTCTTGAATGTGTGCAAAGGAAAGAAAGAGAAATAAAGTGGAAATGTAAAGGATGAAAAAGCAAAAAAATAAAAAAAATGAAAAGAAATATGCAAAAGAAAGTGAAAAAAAATTATGAAAAAGAATGATGAAAAAGTGAAGACCTTAAAATGTGTTTGAGAATAAGGCACAATAAATAAATTATAAGTCTCGAGATAAATGGTCTTTAAGATTTGGGTGAATTGGGATGAGAACTTAGTAGAGATAAGATGAGATATTTAGTATCGAGAGTTAGAATATTTTTGTATAGCCCCTTGGATTACCTATTAACTACTTCTCATATGTTTATATCCTCATATTTACCTTAGTTCCAATATAGACCAATGAAAAGTGCCTTTGATTATAAGTCCCACATTATTAGAGGCATCGTCGGGTAGGACATTTACCATTTTTAGACCCCAAACTTATACGCGAGTGATAAAAATTTACTATCATATACATATGTGAATTTAGACTAGTCCAAAATTATGAATGGTCAACTTTTTAGTAGATTACTTAGTGTAAAAATTGGGTTAAATAGTTAAGGATAACCAGTCTACATATTATTATTCTTTATGCTCGATGAGTAAATTACTTGGTTGTGTGATAGTCTTTTGATAGATTATTTGAAAGTTTGAAGGGACAATTACTTTAGTTTTTTCATGCACCTTCTTGAAGACAAGCAAGGAAATTAGTGTGGGATGTAATGAGTGCATACATGTTCATTTATTTGTTCATGTTTTGATAATTTTTTTGGTCATATTTTTATTTGTTTTTATTGTGTTTTCGTGAGTCTTTTGTCGTTTGTTTGGTCATGAAATGGACTTCTATTAATTTTATATGATTTTGTAGGTTTGTGGAATATTTCTAGAGCATATGGAGCTTCGAAAAAAGTTCGAGAAGGAAGGAGAGTCATTTTAGTTAGCCTAGTAGGTGCTAGTCTCTTAACGATCGCTAGGAAGGGATTTCCATATTACAAATTTTTGGCCCCTACTAGATACTATGCACTCTACATTCGCTAGCCTTGCAAAGATTAGTTTGTCACACTTCCTATTGAATTGAGTTTTGATACCATTTTTATTTTAGATAACATTGAACTCCTAAAGAGTTTTTTGGTCCTCCATTCCTACAACTTTGGAGGCTTCAAAAGATTTTTGGAAGGACACAATTTTCGGTAATTCACTTTAGGTTTGACAAGGCTTTTTTCACGACTAAGCATACTTTAGTTTTTTCTCGTTAATTATCGTTATATTCTTTGTTATAATTAAGTGCTTGATAAATATGAGTAGTAAATAGTTCTCTTCTGAGCGCATTAGTAGTTATGTGATTGATTGACTGTTTTTGTCAAATTATGGTTTGAATATCTTAGGTTATGATTATAATTGATAAGAGTAGACTGAAAGGCACTCCAGTTAATAGAAAAATAAATTAACATGTTCTTTGGTATTAATGAATATCTTGATATTGTAAGAATAACTCATTAGGAGTAATTATCATAATTGAGATTATTATATTCTAAGTCTAATGAATGAGTAAATGCATTAATTAGTAATTTATGTCTATACCATCTTGATTTTGTCAACCTAATGTGCAGAAGCGATATATAGATGAATTAAAAAACTATGAGTACTAGCTAGAATTTCATAAAAATTATAATTTTGATATAAGTAGTCAATCCATAAGTATATCATAATCATTTTATCTCCATTGTTTACTAATCTTTTTTTTACATTCATAATTATAATTTTTGTTTACTTTTGTTACAACCTCAATTTTCCTCATAAAAATAATTGTTATTCTTATTACAAATGATTGATTGTTTCGATTTTGTGCTTCAATCCTCAATTTAAAAATTTACTTAGTAGTATGCTATTTGATTGAGTATTTAATTACCCTCAATTTTATGTATATCAATAAATTACCAAATTAGTACAATTTACTTATTATTTAAAAAAAAAACTCAATATAGTCCTTAAAAACTTAACCGTAACATCCCAAAAACACTTACTCCCTCCCAATCACTCGAAAATTTTGACATTCATTTAGACCTTGTCATTTTTACAATTGATTCATGAATTCAAATTATAAAAAAATGTATTCGTCCTAAAATAAATTGAATATGATCTATAATTTTTACAATTTATCAAATTATTGAATTTAATTCAAACTTTATTCAAGTAGAATTCAAGTTGAATTTAATTCAAATTGTATTCTATATTCTATAAATACAACTTCAATATTTAAAAATTTACGTACTCCAATCTGAATTATCAACTAAACATAATGTTGAATGTGTTACTTCAATAGCTTTGTTGAAAAATAATCATAATCTTAAATTGCAACTCTAAACGCTAGCCCTAACTTTAAATCATAACTACAATTTACATTCATCTTGTGAATTTGGAAGTTTTTTGAATATTTTTATTACATATTAATGATTAAAGAATTAATTTAAATTTGATTTGAGTTAAATTTGAATTCGATGATCAATAATTTGTATTCGGTTCGTTCTTGAATAAATTAAATATTTGTTTAAAATCTATACGAACTCAAATTTGAACCAATTCGATTCAGATTTGTTCCAATTCGAACACTAACTAGTTCTACATCGATTACTTAAAAGAATGAAATGTCGAGGGCGGTGAAAACCCTAACATCTGGTGAAATGTTGTGATACCCCATATATGTACTGTGTGAAAGGCTTATATGTACTGTGTGAAAGGCTTAAATGATTTGATTGTTACTATCCATACCAACAAGGTGCACCCTCTTTTCGGGCACACATCCTGAAAGAACTTCAAGGTTAAATGCGTTTGGTCGAGGGTGGGATCAGGATGGCTGATCTCCTGAGAAGTTTCCCAGGGTAGGTGCGAGTGAGGACAAAGCACGCAAGAAAGATCTGAGTTGGTACAGTGGAGCCAGTCGATCAAATCACGGGGCGTTACAAATGTCGACCTCCGTTCTCACTTCCCTGAGTTTTTCATCCCCTCGGAGCTCGCATCTCCTCCTTTCTGCCTCAACCAGGATTGATTCGATATTTAATGAGGAGGTTGTTAAAATAATATAAACTAATCAAAAATCATTTTTGAACTTTTCCATTGCCTAGTCCATTAGCCAGATACTTGAACAAAATAAGCCATATAACACTCCCCGTAAGCAGAAAAGCGGTGCGACAAAAATGTCGGACCAAATTTTGGGTCCGCCAAAAGAAAAAAATTGAAATAATTTGAATTATATGATGTTCAAGTGAAAATCGATAATATAAGTGGATATTAAAATATAATTTTTAACAAATATAAATGAATAAAAGAACATTTTGAAGTTTTTCCAATTTCCATAATTTAAAAAATAGGAAAGAAGAACTAACGTGGCATCGTCACATCACAACGTGGTTTCAACTTATGCTCGGAAATTGGTCACAAGCTGTAAGTGCTTTTTATTAGAAAAAAGTTTGACTGAATTGATAAATTTGATCACAAGTTACCAAAGTGAACTATTCAAATGTTGAAATTTCTAGATCCTAGAGTAAAAGAACGGATTAAATAGTAAAAATTTGTAAGAGTTAAGAGTAAATATATATCCAAATCTTTAAACTATGATATCAATATAATTCAAAAGAATTCTACTCATACACTAGCTATTAACAAACCATAATTATATATATAAATATAAACATATATCAATATATGTTTCTATTGATATATATATAGAAAATATAAAACTTTGGAGGGAAAATGATAATGCATAAAATCATAAATTAAATTCCAAAGAACGGAAATGTGATGAAGTAGTCCAAATAAAATATAAAATAACCTGCCTACCGGCAAATTTTATAGCATCATTTTCTAGATGTTTTTTGTGATCAAAGTTATTATGTCAACCAAGAGCAAGATTTGATTAATTTAATTGCTTTAGCACGCCTATTCGACATGCCAATAACATCTTACACAATCTACTCTTATTTGTACCTGTTGAGCGTATATTTAATTCCTAAATGATGATAATATTCTACATACGGACATTCTATTTCAATTACCTCATCCTCTCTCTCTGCCGTCCATTTAAATCATCGCTAAATGGTTAATAATTAATAATTTCATTCAGTTCCCCAATCAGAAACTGTCCAAATGTAAAAGGTATTTTTTTATGTAAATCTATGATTCACAATTAAATAGAATCCGATATTATTCTACCTGTGATTGGCTAATCAAATGATATCTTATCAGTGTAAGTCGATGAATTACTTTTATTGGTGTGCATGCATAGATTCCAAACTGAACAGAAGTGCAGCCTTGTATACAAGTTTGTTGCAGAAAACTTACAAGATCATTTATTCCTAACTGCTATTAAACTATTATAAACCATAATTAGCCTCGACTAATTCGTAACTAACAACCACATTTGTGAATTGTTCCCCAATTACACCAGTTTAAAGCTAACTAATCCTACTAATTATTTACGTCTTCATGATTATTAACAGATTTGAACCCTTTTAACAGTATTAAATAACAACCATAAACAACAATAGGTCGTGCAACCACGTTGCTTATTGTTTAGAAAGGTCTATAAGTACATTGGGATTGGGTGTTATACACGAAACATTCTCAGAAAGATTTCTAAAAGCCGTCAAAATCCAAGATAACGTAATAATAGATCGTGATCTCCACCTTCATTGTCACAAAACCCTTATATTTAGCCATAAATTTTTCCAGATTTTGGTACACCATTCTCCAATGGCATCATCAGCTCCTTCACTATTATGGCTCTTGTCATGCCTCCTAATGCACATTTCCTTGACCTTCCAAGCCCATGGAGCTGGCTATACCAAAAAGGTCTTAAACCCTATCGACGCATGCTGGAGATCCAAACCCAACTGGGCAAGCAACCGCCAATCCTTGGCGGATTGCGTGGTAGGCTTCGGGAAGGCTGCAATGGGAGGGAAATACGGAAAAATATACACCGTGACAACCCCCGAGGACGACCCTGTGAACCCTAAACCGGGCACGCTTCGGTACGGGGTCATCCAAACGCAGCCTCTTTGGATCATCTTCGCGAGGAGCATGTCCATTGTGCTTAAGAACGAGCTGATGATAAACAGCTACAAGACGATAGATGGGCGAGGAGCAAAGGTGGAGATCGCGAATGGGCCGTGCATTACGATACAAGGCGTGAGCCACGTGATCATTCATGGGATTAGTGTCCACGATTGCAAGCCGAGCAAGAGTGGGAGCGTTAGGAGTAGCCCTGACCACGTCGGCCGGCGTGGTGGCTCCGACGGGGACGCCATTTCGGTGTTCGCGTCTTCGAATATTTGGATCGACCATTGCTACCTTGCTCGCTCCTCTGATGGGCTAATTGATGTGATTCATGCTTCAACCGCGGTCACCATCTCCAACAACTACTTCACTCAACATGATAAGGTAATATATGATATATTGTTTTTACTGGGCTCGTACAAGAACAATTTTTTGTAGATTAGTCATCTCGGACTAAAATTGGTAAAAAATCAAAGATAATAGGTATATTTTCCGAGATTTTACATTAAATGGAAGTACGTAGATTGATGCATCCTCATTTTTGTCACCCTTTAGCTAAGTACATCTTATGTGAGAATCTCTATGCAATCTTATAAGTTAAGTTATTGACTATGAGGAGTATAAAGCAACATATTTGGAACTCGTTATTTTTTATCAGTAAAACTTATTACATTTACAGAATTTGTACCTTAATCACTCCGATCTTAAAGCATCATCTACTTCTGCTTATCGTTTGAACGTTTGTTCATCAGTATCACGCATTGCTTAATTAATTGAGAATTATGCTAGCCATTTTATTCCAACTTGAAACATTAGTAAGTGCTTGATTATTTAAAGTTTTAACAAAAGTTTACAGGTTTAAATCGGACTCAGATTAAGTACTACTTATTCATAGCATGGATTTAGTAAATACTATCTACCACCATACCCGCCGGAACTTTGTAGATTACAACAGTTCTTTGAAAGAATATTAATTATTTATATGATATTCTCTATTTTTTCAGGAAGCCATCAAATTTTTTTATAAATTTATATTGCAACCCTTTTAGGTATATGTCATGATAGGAATTAAAGATTTTTTGTCACTGAAATATTAACTATTTATAATAAATTCTAAATTAGGGTTCTACTAATAGAAAAATGTCACCATACCAAAATAAAAATTTTAATCAGTAACCAGCTAAATTAGAGTTTTCTACTGACCACAAACATTCTAAATGTTTCTCAATTTTTGTGGTTTACTTTTCAGGTGATGTTGCTTGGGCACAACGATGCATATATAGCAGATAAAGTAATGAGAGTGACCATAGCTTTCAACCATTTTGGTAGTGGCTGCATTGAGAGGATGCCAAGGTAATTAAGGATAATAGATTCATATTATGGTTCTTAATTACTCATACTAATTTATCATAATTGTGCAGAGTAAGACATGGCTACGCCCACGTCGCTAACAACAGATACAGTGAGTGGATAATGTATGCCGTTGGTGGAAGTGCTAATCCGACAATCTTCAGCGAAGGGAACTACTTTATGGCTCCTAATAAAGCTCCTTCGAAGCAGGTATAATATTGTTTTTGGATGCAAATAAATTTATTAATTAAGTAATTGATAATGCATATTAAATAATGGACCTCCATTAATTACTCTATGCTTTGTTTTATCTGGCTAAGAGTCGTTTCGCAAAAATAAAATATAGATCTTCTACAAACGATATTTCTGACCAATCATCTTTCAATGTTTTAAACTCAAAAAATATCTTTCAATTCTGAAATGAATACCATTTGTTTACTTAAAATAAAAAAATATCAGTATATTATGATTTTCTGACCAATTACAATGTAATTTATTTTTTGGTAAAAGTTTAGTCTAGTTAGGTCGGTGGACTTGCATATAAATATTTCGTGGTATAAAAATGTATGACCGAGTAATAGATGTTTTCTATAAGACACCCTACTATTTGAACAATTTTTTTGGATAAAACACCTATAAGTTAACTTTTTTTATGTTAACTATTACTGAGTTCATTTTGGCAACAAGTACTCGTGTGGATGATTGCTGTCTTATTTTGAACCGAAAAGAAGACTAAATTAGTAATCAATTGTGCTACAGGTTACAAAAAGAGAGTCTTCAGGATACTGGCAGAGCTGGAAATGGAGGTCGTCGAAAGATTTGTTTATGAACGGGGCTTACTTTGTCCAATCGGGTTATGGTTCTTGTGCTCCACTTTATACCCCAGCCCAGAGATTCCCAGTTGCAGCTGGGTCCTTGGTCCCTGCTTTAACAGCTGATGCAGGTCCTTTAACTTGTATTCTTGGTAAAGCATGTTAATTTAATTTCAACTTTGATAGAAAAATGTTGTCTCCCACGAGAAACTTCTTTCGTTCTGCTTTATTTTTTTGTGTTAATGCATCTTTTGAAATTACTGGCGCGTGTACAATCGTACCGAATATCATTCTCTCTCTAGATTTTAATTTGGTGATAAAATTAAGGAGAAAATATGTGTCTTTTCAAAATATTATATTTTATTTTATCTTCAGTTAATCTAATCTTGTAAGATAACACATGATGAATTTGTCCATTCGACATATACAAATTTGTTTTCGCCGATGAACTCTACATGGTTCACTTGCACTATATTTTATCAAAATTTTATTAGTAGGATATAATTAGATCACATACACACCAAAATAGCACCAACCCAAAACAAAAACGAACCAAATAATAATAAAGATGAAATTATTTAAAAAAATGTAAAACAACAAACACTAATATGAGGTGGGAAAGAACCAAAAAAGAAAAATAAAGCCTGAAGTGCTAAATCATATAGCAAAATAAAGCAGCCTACTAAGCTATCAACTCTTTTTTGGGAGGAAAAAACAGAGTTGTGATAATTAATTTTCGAAAATCGGAAAAGAGTAAGGGATCCAATTGGTAATCAATTTTTTTTGTACTTTAACAAGGTGGTTGATTAGAATTCGGACAATCTTTTGTTCTTCGAGGAAGATCTCAGAAGAGCCTATTTTCGGTGTTCTGAACCCCACACGTCACAGGTGCTTTAGCTCTTACTTTCTTCCAGAACCACAGACCCGCTCCAACTCCCACTGCCCCGGCTGCCGAAACACCTGTGATAGTCCCTGCCATGATAAAAAACAAAGGGGAAATTCATTTTTAGTAATTTGTGGTTTGCCCAAAAATCACTTCCGTACTCTATGGTTTAAAATTCATCAATCGGGTCATACCTTATCAATTTTCCATCACTTTGGTCCCAAAATTATGATACTGCCCCTCCCTCAATCAGAACCTATCCAAACCTAACTAAACCCGATCGAACTCACATCCAATTCAATCCAATAGGGCGTAAAAAATAGGATATGACTCGGATTGAGCTGAAATTTTACAAGAAGTATCCTAAAAATACACATGATTTACGAAATAAATTTCAGAAATTTTAGAGGCACAAAAAATATTTTTTTTTATTTTTCGAAGGGCTCAAACTTCGTAAAATCGTATAAAATAGAAAATACATTCAATTGAGTTAAAACTTGTCCCAAGAAACCTTAAGAATCTCTAATATATTTAGGAACTAAAGTGCATCTCTCGAACATAAAGAATACAAATATAAACAGTAATACGAAACAACCAAAGGTCATTATATCGAATTTTCTTTTAATTTTGAGTTTCTACCATGTTTAAACATAACTGTGTTTTAAATCTCAAAATCTTTAAGATATTTATATTTCCCTCAAAAAGAAATCTTTAGATATAACAATTTCTAACCCAATTGATATACGTCTTCGGTAGCCTCAACATTGCTACTTTTGTTTTCTAGTTTATTCTTTCAGTTTATTGGGTGAAACATCAATTATATTTTTTTTCTTTTTATTTCATAATATACGAGGTATAACAACCGCAAACAATATGTTTTACTCTAAACTGATCGGAAAGAAAAAAAATCAACCGTGTTGAATATTTCACAATTTAAAATTACGCTAAAGCTTACAAATAAAAAGATGCATTGAAAAAAACATATGAACGTAATCAGTGATTATTTCATCATTGAAATAGGATGGACCATTACTCGAATACCAATTCTAACAACTGAAAAATAATTGTAGTTTCTCCCACCAAAAAAATAATAATTGTAGTTTCTCCCACCAAAAAAATAATAATTGTAGTTTCTAAATTTACACGTACCAGTGATTACTCCACGGTTGCTGTGCCTCGTACTAGTCCGATCTGTTGAAATAATCAGCTACCCATTTTAGTACGCAATAAATAATTAATGCCAAGAAAACTATAACAACTTTAATATTTTACCCAACAGTTTAAATAATGAATAGATGAATCACCATATTCATATTTATAAATATTGTTTTCAATTTTCACGTAAGATTCTGTTAGAAAAAAACCAACCGAAGCTTTAGAAATATTTATTTAGTTACCATTACAATCAGTTGTGGAGTTCCGATCTCCACACAGGCATAAGAAGTCCTGCGACTTCGTATCAAACCCGCACGTTCCACCACCATTATTCATATCCTGGCACCGGAGACAGCGCACGGTCACCGGGATATCGAAATCGATCCGAATCCCGTATTCCGGTACCTGATCATCGTACGGAACCGCAGAGGCTCCTCCTCCATTGTTAATCCTCCAGTAGATGCTGGTGTAGCTAGCACAATACCTGAGCATAAGTCTCAACGACTCGGTCGCCTTTGGATAGTAAGAGCAGCAACTACTGCCACTGCCTAGAGAATTAGGACACCCGGGGAGGTGCCTACACAGGTAGCTAGAGCTATCACACGTCGAGTCGCACTTGTCCGGGAACCTCTCGCAGAAGATTGTCCGCGGCTCAATGATCACTCTCTCTGGGCTGCAGTTGAAGAAGAGGTAATCATTCTGCGAGGAGAGCGCAAAGCGGGTACTCGTGTCGAGGCTGAATGGCCTGGTTGCTCGGAAGTTGTCTCCGTCCAAGCAATTCCACATGTACGGATCGGTCACTACAATGTGGGGGTCGGAGTAGCTGATGCTGCGAACAGGGTACCTCCCGGAAGGGGTCCTGAGCTCGAGTAGACCCGTGGCCGAGCACGCCAGGATGCGCCTGTAATAGGGGCTCCCGCATCCGTCATCTATACCGAATGGGTAGTTTATTGGTATCGTTCCACACGAGACCCTGCATCGGGTCGCATCCGTCGGTATAATGCTGCTGTTGTGAAACATAATAAGTAGTAGGATGGTGGTCAGGAATAAGTGGATAGATTGGTGGTGAGGGAGGAGTGAACTGGGAGGATTTTTAGTTCTTGGAGCCATTAGAATCTGGAGATTGTTTGCTTGTAAAGTGGTTCAAGGAAGCAGCAATTATTGGATTCAATGACCTGAGTGAATTGGTAAATGGAAATGCTGACAATTCGGGTCGATTGCTTTTTGTCTGGTTCTTTGCTCTTTATTCACTCTTTCTTTGGCTATCTTTAATTTGATATTGGTGCTCTTTTGCTTCTCTAACTCCGAAGCTCGTGAAGAATATGACAGGAAATAGGTAGACTGATATTGGTGCATTTATTCTCCTGAACTACTGCAAAATATATAGTCCGTTTCAACATCAACAATTCACATCTCCACACGGTGACATGCAACTCAATTAACATGGGGAGAGTGTTAAAATGACATATCTTACTGAAATAATCGATAACACGATTGTTTAAATAAGAGGTGTATTTGGTCACACGATTGTTTAAACGAGAAATGTATCTAAAAGAGGAGAGCACCAAGATATCTCCTAAATTTATTAACCAAGTTCTCAATCTAAGAATTTATATAAACTGTCATCCATAACCCAAGATCTCATGTAAACTATCAAGATTAACTGAATACGGAAGCGTACTTGAATCCATAGTGAGTAACATGATTGTAGAAAATGGGTTGGACTTTTGAGTTATGACAAACCTCAGAGAATTCTTTTAGTTTTATCTAACCTAATCTTAGTGAGAAGAGTACTGCAATGACTTGTCTAACCCAAGTACCATGACCCAATTTTATAATGGAAAAACATTAATTTTTATAATTACAGTTCGCCCAAAACAAAATCATAACTTGCCTAATGTCTCTACATATTAAAGGCCCACACCCTATGAGATACATTAAACCTCAAAAATTATTTGATCACTTTTAAGTGAGCTGAACTGAACATCACAGCCCATTATATGAATTAGAATCTAACAATCACTAACTTGGAGTATATGTGTAACCTTATTTATGTAATGTATACCTTATTGAGCTCATTATGCTATTATTATTGTAATGCATTTATAACCAATCTTGTCTATCAATTATACCAACATGAGATCAAAGTAGCCAGCATTATATTCATTTAGTAACTTGACCCATCAATGGTTACAATGTGATATAACTGAATGATACATATTATGATATGGATGTGTAGCATGGAAATGTCAATTAATGTGACCAAAACATGCATATTTCTAATTGGTACAACCTTAAACTTTATTGAGATCAACCAAACAAAATCAGAATATGAATAAAATAATAAACTTTATTTCTGCAGAAAATAACCTAAAAATATCCATAAATTGAAATAACCAGAAACATGTCCATCAGAACATCCAAATTAAAAAAATCCTATTAAAACTAAATATCCTGAATAAAGACAATACCCATACGAGCAATATGCTCATGAAACATCTTGAGTGTCAATCCCTTTGTAAGTAGATCTGTAATTGTAGAGTTTGTTTCAATATGTTATATCCGTTGGCGTGCACCAACTATGTACGAACCACAAAAATTACACACTAAAGATATAAACTCTAAAACTAATATAACAAACACAAAAAATAAAACATGCTAATCTAAATTTTTTGGCTTTAATGTCGCTGCGTTCTTGGAAAGCTTGAAAACTAGACGCCCCATCCTCATGGGTCATAGGTGCAACTTCAACTTTCACAATTCACACAACTCATAACTGGTGTACCATATGACAAACTACCTTTCTGTGCAACCTTTTTGGCTCTAAGCCTAATGGGGTCGCAACATCGTAGTACAGTATGTTCAATTTGCAGTTAGTGCTATTCTTGCTACAGTCTCTATCATGTTCTAACTTTTCACACCTGGGGCAAAATTCAAATCTCTTCATCCTCCTCTTGTAGGCACTCTTTGATGTTCCTCTCGAGTGTCTCAAGAAGTTTTCAACTCATCACTCAATTCACAAAGTCTCTTTCGCTAGACAGAGAATGATGAGGCAAACTGACGAGAAGGTTTTCTACGTGTCTCCTTCCTTGCAATAAAGATAAGTACGGGAATGTCGTCCCACAAGGACTTGGTTATAGGCCGCTAACTCGACTTGATTACTAGTTTAGGACTATGGTTTGGATATTGGCAATGACTATTCTTAACTCTAAGTGTAACTAATTGACACCTAACTACAAGAGACAAAATCCATTTTCTTAACACAATATACACTTCAATCAAAAGCACATGTCACGATTTAAACACTTCAATCAAAGGCACAAGTTACGATTACAAATTATAACGATTCTAACAAATTAAGAAACATGGGCTAGGTACTTATAACAATCCAAATAACATAATGATACAAGGGGGTTACAAAGTTCAATTGTGATCCGAGTGTTTCTAAGGCAACAAATTCATGCTCTCGCAATAAATCGTCTAAATTGTTGCTCAATACGATTTTAATGAATTAGATGTGCTCTCGCCTCCAAAAACTCATTTTGTCATATCAAATACCAATTATATGCATAACCCTTTGGATAACTAACTTCTCATAAGATCTCTCATTATAAGAACATTAATCAACTAATCAATCGATCATTTAATCTCAATTCCTCTCGGACATTTAAATCAAACATATTCATGATTATGGTGATCAAGCACAATCAAGCATTAAGGTTATTGATTAGAACACAATATTAAGCATTAAAACTCCCCCCTTTAGATCATTAGCTACTTAGAAATCATATAAGCACCCAACCCACAAAAAGACTACTCACACATAGCTAATAACAAACTAAACATTTTATTTAACATAAGTAAATCAAGCATGAAAATATTGAAAGAGTTAAGAGGAAAGAAAGCTCATGAAGAGTTCTTCAAGTTCTTCAAGTTCTTCTCCAAGCTCTCAATGCCAATCTTCAAGTTTTTTACAATTATGAAAGGGTAGTGGAATTAAAAGTTAAAGCTAAGTTTTATCTAATTAACTCCTAACAAATATCTAACTTGTCTCAAGTCTTCTCAAATCTCATCTTTCTTCTTCAAGTTCCAGCCACGGAATTTGGCCAAGGCACTCATCTTGGGCCCAAATTTTTGCCTCCAAATTCGGCCCACTCGGGTGGAAAATCGCCAGATTCGGACTCCGACTTTGGACACGATTTTTGACCCTCTTAGACTGCGAAATGGACGAAGATCCTTAGAGACGAAGTTGTAGCCCTGGATGTCTTCTTTCCAACGCCACCTCATTTGCCTCCATTGGACTACGTATGCAAAAGTTATCGCCGTTTTAGTCACCAGAGGTCAATCCACGTCAAAAGCCCACGGCCCATAGTTGTTTGTCCTTCCTTCCCGGCCGGCCCGATTGCATTCGATGAAGCATGGTGCATCCGAAACCTCCATTTAGCACTCCAAACCTACGAAACCAAGGAAAACACAATAAAACTCAAAAGACATCACGAAAATGGACAATGCACGATATTCACACTAATACTATGCATTTCCAACACAAACACAAGAAACAAAGGCAAAAAAGACTCTAAAAATGCATACCAAAGATGAGTGTTTTCACACTCATCACACCCCCACACTTGAATCATTGCTTGTCCTCAAGCAATGCTCAAGCAAAAACAAAAGACTCAAAACACAAAACACAACAAAGATAAGAAAAACAATCAAGCAAACAAAAGACTTGGCATGTTAAATTCTCCACTTAACTCCCCTCAAATATGTCCAAGCTCAAATCACAAGATCACCCCACTCCAAGCTAGTTCATCAACTAAAACATCAAGACTAAAAATAGTAAACATCTCCAACTCAATTGTTTAGAAAAGTGTTAAAACTACATAAAAGACACTAGAGGGTTAAACTCACAAGGATTCAGAAAGTTTCTCACTCAATTTTTAAGTGGTCAACTACCTATCTCTCGCATAATTGGCCGGTATATTTCGAAGCATCCTACGTCCTACTAAGTTGCATCTCAAGGTCGCATAATTGCTAATGATCGGTGAACGAATATAGTAAAAGGGTAGTAACTGGGTAAAGGTATATGGGAGATGGTATCATGTAGTAGCTCAGCTACCAAATTCGAGGACATGCTTTACACAAACTAGTCACTCGTCTATTCTAAACATTCTCACCAAGCACAATTCACTCAAATTCCCCAATTTCACCCCAAATGCTAATTACTGCGAAGCACTACACTTTTGCCAAATTTAAATCACCCCTTTTTTTTTTCTTTTCTTTTGCTTTTCACCTTTTTTTTTTTTTTTTCCCTTTTTTTTCTTTTTTTTTTCTTTTTTTTTGTTTATATACACAAAAGTACAAATGAAAACACATAACATTAGGCTTCGCAGTTTTAGCCACTCTAATAATCAAAGTCCCAAAAATTCAAACCATATTTACACCAACCTACAAACTAAACCTGATTTACATCATCCCTAACATGTCCAAGAATTCGATAGTCAAAGGTAAGGGAAATGATGAAATGAAGGCTAAGTTTGGTTAGGCTAGGATAATTAATAAGAAGTTAAGCTCAAATGGTCAAAACAAGGGATTTTGTCTAATAAGTACAAGGCTCAATGTCAAGGAAAAAATTTGCTTCCTACACTTTGCTCCTACGCAACCGAGACGACAACAAGTACTAGTAGGATACCTCAATCAACCGGACTCAAGAATGCCCCTCATGAATAATTTAAGACTGTTGTCTCCTCCTTCGGCTTAATTTTCCTCACAAGGTTCACACATAAACCCTCTAGTCTAATCTACATAGGTAGACCACTAACCTAAACAACCGAGTTAGAGAAATCTACCAATTCTTAATCATTGAGCTCTAGCTAAATTCCTAACTAAGAACGTGACAATCTTCTAAAACAAGCTTAAAAATGTTGAGGGGGGTCAAATTTTGAAAATTTCATGCCAAAACTTAAATTTGCACAAACAACCTAAACAAGGACCTAAACCTAAACAACCTAAACAAGGACCTAAACATAAACAACCTAAACAAGGACCTAAACACAATGGATTCCACAATGGAACCCTCCCCCACACTTAGCAGACACTTTGTCCTCAAAGTGAACAAACAAGATACTAATAAGCACCTAAAGAAATGAATAAACTAATCGCAAAACACGCATACAAAAGCACAAACAAAAGCACACATATATTTCACATCGAAACAAAGGAAATAAACAAACATAAATATTACACACCAAATCAACGAAACAAAATAAACACAAGCACACCAAAATATAGACAAATGAAAAACAAAAATAAAAGAAAAAGGAAACGGAGTGCTCCCTTGTCAATCTTGTTGAGGAGGAGGAGGAGGTGGTATGTAGTTGGCACCAAAGCTTGTAGCCCATGCTCTCATCCATTCTTCATGGGCTTGTTGTTGAGCAAAGCGAACTTGTTGTGCTTCCTCCATTCGAGCAAAAGCCCCTTCCAATCCCTGCACACGTGCATCTACTGCATTCAAATGTTCACGAATGTCATCATCATTTACCTGTATTGCTGGACCTTTTTGCCTTAGACGTTCCTGGACAGCTTTGCGTTCCTCCCATTCTTTATACGTCACAACTTCCTTTTTACCACTCTTGGTCTTCTTAATGAGCTTGCAGTCGGTGAGCTTACGGATGTCCAGGTCCCATGGATAAACCTTGTTCTCAGTTTCAAAGGTGTCATACTCAGTAGGGAAAAGGTTAGCTGCCACAGTAGAAATAATATGACCGAGATACAGACGACTGGGTTGTTTAGCATCTATAATACGTTGAAAAACATCTAAAACCATTCCAAATGTCCAAAATGGTTCCTGCTCTCTAAAGCAATGGATAGCATACAACTGAGATCGAAATACTTTACTCTCCTCCCATTGTCCGCTAAAGGTGATAGTCATGAAACGGTGCAATAGGGCAAGTATGGGGTCCTTAATGAGAACACTAGGTGCATTACCAGATTCATAGCGTTCAAACCCTGTGATTTCAGCCCATTCTCTATGTGCTTTGCTACGAGGCTCAAAGTCTAAGGTACTACCCCCAGATTGAAGGTGGCAAATCCTATTGAAATGGTTTTCCTTAACCGTAAATTCAGTATCGAATAAACGGGCACTAAAGGACTTGCGATTCTCAGCTATTGTCAGAGTACTATAGAATTCACGCACAAGCTCTAACCTAGCAGCAATGGTATGATCAGCATAGAATTCCCAACCAAAATGTTTCAATGCCCTACGAAATCTCTCATCTAACCCTAAGGTTTTCATATCAGTCCAATTCACTTCGTAATGAGCAATTGTATCAATCTTCAAGAATCGAGAATACCTCTCTCCCTCCCAATCATGGTAGATTGCGAAAGGAGCCCCAAATTGCTCGGCAATGTCGGGAAGATCTGTTGGTGGAGATGGTGGTGTAGCTTCGCGTACACGCTTCATTGCTTTCTTGCCTCGGGTAGTCCTTGAAGTTCCTTTGTCCGCCATTGATTCAATCTATAAATTAGTGAAATAAGAAAGATTAGGGTATTGGGTTTTTACCTTAACTCCTTGGAATGGATGCCGGCGGTTGAGATTGTAGGAGGGAGGAAGTAAGGGATTGTGGTTTTTTTTTGGAAGATTGTTGAATGGAGTGGGTGTTTATGGTGGAGAAGAATAAGAAGGAGAGGTTGGGTTTGAAGATTTGGGTATGTGTGTTTGAGAGGAATGAGAGGGAGAGGAATTGTTGAAAGTGAAAAATGGTTGAAATGGGTGAAGAGTGGAAGATTTTCGGGTGTTTTAAAGGGGTTTTGGGTAAAGTTGGCGGGAGCCAATGTTTTTGGCGGCCGCTCCCAATTTTCTCTGTGAGAAATTGGCGCCCGCCAACTTTTTCTTGCGATCGGCAGGTGTACAAAATTGGCGGCCGCCGAGTTTTTCTTGCGGGCGCCAACGTTTTTCTCTGTGTAAAATTGGCGGCCGCTTGTTTTTTCTTGCGATCGCCATTTGCTCGTGGTTGGCGGCCGCAAGAAATCTTGGCTCCCGCCAGGTAAGGTCAGTCTTCAAAAATTGCATACCGTTTCGGACGACCTGTTACGAAATTCATTTCGGACGACCTGTTTTAAAGGGGTCTGGTCGATCCCAAAACGAGTGCCTAGTGTTATGAACCTCCCTGAGCTTCTTCTCTCAAGCTTAGCCATGCACTCCTCAATTATATCTTCAATCAAACCAAATCATCAAACAAGTGGAAAAACATGAAACTCACAAAAATTCATCAAGAAAATAGGTACAAACATGTAAACACACATACTTCAACCAAACACAATATAAGAACATGCATACTATACAAACTTCACAAGGAACTAAAAATTTTGAAAAACAAAAATATTCTAATTTTTTTGGCTTTTATTTACACTGCGTTCCTGGAAAGCTTGAAAACCAGACGCCCCAAGTTCATGGGTCACAACTTCAACTTCGAAATTCGCAACTCACATAACTCCTCAATGGCATACCAAGCAGAACTCCCTCGTCGAGCGACCTTTTCAGCGTATAGCTTAACGGGGTCTTGGCGGAGTAGCGTGGTACGCTCATCTTGTGAGTTTGTAGTGTTCTTGCTACATTCTCCATCATGCTCTAATTTCCCGCACTGAGGACAAAATCCAAATCTTTTCATTCTTCGGTAGTAAGCCATCTTTGATGTTCCTCTCGAGTGCTTCAAGTAATTCATTTCACTGCGCTCAAGTCTTAAAGATTCTTTGGCACTACGAAGAATGATTAGGGAAATGTCGATTGGGATTTGTCGAGCAAGTAAGACTCTAAGTAAAAGAAAATATTTAATGCAAAACATCCTGTTCTTTAATCTCTGCAGGTAAAAGAGGACACAAATTCTAAAAAACTAAAAATTATCTACTATATACACTAACATGTTTTCAAATTCTCAATTGCTTTCGGAGGAAGTAACGACTTGTACCTCTGAATGCCGCTCAACTTCACCACCAAGGTAAATCTTACACCTTTGGCCATTCACCTTAAACAATTCTCCATCTCTTCCTTCCAAGTCAAGTGCTCCAAATGGGAAAACTTTCACAATTTTGAATGGACCGCTCCACTTGGACTTTAGTTTGCCCGGGAAGAGTCTTAAACGAGAGTTATAAAGAAGAACTTGTTGTCCCTCTTTAAACTCTTTCTTTACAATATGAGCATCATGCCTCTTCTTTGAACTCTCTTTGTAGAGACGCGCACTTTCAAATGCCATGTCCCGTATTTCATCCAACTCTTCTAGTTGGAGCACCCGTCTCTCACCGGCCTTTTTATAATCATAGTTAAGGGTCTTAATTGCCCAAAACGCACGGTGTTCAAGTTCAACCGGAAGGTGACATGCCTTTCCATAAACAAGCTTGTATGGCGACATACCAATAGGCGTTCGAAAAGCCGTCCTATACGCCCACAAGGCATCATCAAGTTTGTTCGCCCAATCTTTTCTCGCTCCTCCCACTGTCTTCTCAAGAATTTTCTTGAGTTCCCGATTTGAGAGTTCTACCTGACCACTTGTTTGAGGATGATAGGGTGTAGCAACTTTGTGAGTCACCCCATACCGTTTCAATAAAACTTCAAATGGTCTGTTACAAAAATGCGAACCTCCATCACTAATGATTGCTCTTGGTACGCCAAACCTCGAAAAGAGCTTTTTGATAAAGCGAATCACTACCTTAGCATCATTCGTTGGTGAAGCCCAAGCCTCAACCCACTTAGACACATAATCAACGCCTACCAAAATGTACTTGTTTCCATAGGAGGTTGGAAATGGTCCCATAAAGTCTAAACCCCAAACATCAAAGAGTTCAACTTCAAGGATTCCAGATTGTGGCATCTCATCCCTCTTGGAAATATTCCCAGTTCTTTGACATCGATCACATTGAGCAACAAATGTCCTAGCATCTCTAAAAATATTGGGCCAATAAAACCCACATTCAAAGACTCTTGATGCCGTTCTCGTTGCTCCATAGTGACCTGAATATGGGGTGTTATGACATTGTGCTAAGACATTTCCTACTTCATCATCGGCAATACACCGTCTAAGCACTCCATCATTGCACCGCTTGAATAGATAAGGATCATCCCAAATGTAGAATTGAGCATTCCATTGAAGTTTTTTCCGTTGAGGATAGCTCAAATCATTTGGAATAATTCCTCCTACCAAGTAGTTGGCAATGTCAGCAAACCAAGGAACATCCATCTTGTTCAATGACATCAAAGTTTCATCCGGAAACTCTTCTTGAATTCGTCCTTGTGTCTCCATTCCATCACTCTTCTCAATGCGAGATAGATGATCTGCTACTACATTCTCCGATCCTTTCTTATCCTTGATGGACAAGTCAAATTCTTGTAGTAATAAAATCCATCGCATAAGCCTAGGCTTTGCATCTTGTTTCGAGAACAAATACTTCAAGGCAGCATGGTCGGTGTAAATGATCACCTTCGATCCAAGCAGGTATGGACGAAATTTGTCACAAGCATAGACCACCGCTAACAACTCCTTCTCAGTTGTTGTGTAATTGAGTTGGGCACCCGCCAACACCCTACTAGCATAGTAAATCACATGAAGCTTCCCTTCCTTCTTTTGACCAAGCACACATCCTAAAGCAATGTCACTTGCGTCACACATTAACTCAAATGGTAAATTCCAATCCGGAGATGAAATTACCGGAGCTGTGACAAGAGCTTTCTTCAACAAAGCAAATGCCTTAAGACAAGGCTCATCAAAGTTGAAAGGTACTTCCTTTACTAGCAAGTTAGTAAGCGGCTTTGCTATAAGAGAAAAATCTTTGATAAATCGTCGGTAAAATCCCGCGTGTCCAAGAAAAGCTCTCACTCCTCTAACTGAAATTGGTGCAGCCATCTTTTCTATGGCTTCCGTCTTTGCTCTATCAACTTCCATACCAACTTTGGATATCTTATGTCCAAGAACAATGCCCTCATCTACCATGAAATGACATTTCTCCCAATTGAGAACAAGGTTCTTTTCTTCACATCTCTCCATAACTCTATCCAGATTTTCCAAGCAATTATCAAATGAATCACCAAACACCGAGAAATCGTCCATAAAGATCTCCATAATCCTTTCATTCATTCCCCAGAATATTGCTTCCATGCATCGTTGGAATGTCGCTGGAGCACAACAAAGTCCAAACGGCATTCGTCGATATGCAAAAATACCAAAAGGACAAGTGAAGGAAGTCTTCTCTTGATCCCTTGGGTAAATCGCAATTTGGTTATAACCGGAATATCCATCAAGGAAACAATAATGGGAATATCCAGCAATTCTCTCCAACATCTGATCAATGAATGGGAGAGGAAAATGATCCTTGCGTGTTGCATCGTTCAATTTCCGATAGTCAACACACACTCGCCATCCAGTCACTGTTCTCGTGGAAATGAGCTCACCCTCTTTATTAATCACGACCGTCATCCCTCCTTTCTTTGGGACACAATGTATTGGGCTCACCCACTCGCTATCCGATATCGGATAAATGATTCCTGCCTCAAGGAGCTTAATCACCTCCTTCTTCACCACTTCTTTCATGTTTGGGTTTAACCTTCTTTGTCGGTCCACCCTCGGCTTTGCTCCTTCTTCCATATGGATATGATGCATAACTATCTCAGGACTAATCCCTTTGATATCGGATATTTGCCAAGCCATGGCATTAATCCGCTTGTTCACAATCTTAAGCACCTTGTCCTCTTCCTCTTTTGAGAGTTTGTTGGAAATGATAATCGGTAATCTCCTTTCTTCTTTCAAGAAAGCATACCTCAAATGAGAGGGTAACTCTTTCAACTCCACAAGAGGAGCCTTGATTATAGAAGGTGGAGTCCGATATTTCAAATTAAGTTCCATCTCTCGCATGATGACTTTGTTATCAACTTCCTCCTCAAACTCTTCTAAATTCCCCTCTTCTTCCTTGGGAATTACATCATCATAAACATCCTCAATGCTTGAGAGGATCTCCTTCTCCACTTCACGGATACACTCATCCAAAACATCTATCTTCATGCACGTGCCTTCATCCAAAGGATGACGCATGATCTTTGTCATTGTGAATTCTACTTTCTCCTCCCCTGCCCGAAGTACCAATTTACCATCGTGAACATCTACCAAAGCACGCGCAGTGTTGAGGAAAGGTCTTCCAAGAATTAGAGGACAACTTTTATCCTCTACAAAATCTAGCACCACAAAGTCCACCGGAAAGATGAATTTATCAATCTTCACGAGGACATCCTCGACAACACCAAATGGCTTCTTAATGGTTTGATCTGCCAATTGGAGAAGCATTGAAGTATTCTTCACCTCGCACAAACCTAGTTTCTTGAATGTAGAAAGAGGCATCAAATTAATGCTTGCCCCCAAATCACATAGGCACTTAGGAAACTCAATAGCTCCGATAAAGCAAGGGATAGTAAAACTCCCCGGATCTTGCAACTTCGTCGGGAGAGCCTTTGAGATTAGAGAGCTACACTTAGCAGTAAGTGCAACCATCTCTCCATCGTCCCACTTTCGCTTTTTCGTGATGAGTTCCTTCAAAAATTTAGTGTAGTGCGGAACTTGATCAAGCATCTCTAAGAAAGAGACACTGATTTGGACGTTCTTCATTTTTGACATAAATCGAAGAAACTTATCGTCCATCCCATTCTTCCTCTTGACCCTTTGAGGATAGGGTAGAGGAGGAATATAAGGTGGTGGTGACACATACATTTCTTCTTCCACAACTACTTCTTCATGCGGAACCTTCTCGTTCAACACTTCTTTCTCTTCCTTATCTTTATCAAGAGTCACCACTTCACTCTCCTTAGCCTTCTCATTCACTTCTTGAGAAGCTAAATTCTTTCCACTTCTCAAGGAAATTGCATTCACATTTCCTCGAGGATTCATTTCCGTTGAACTAGGAAGAGAACCGGATTGTCGGTAGGAACTTGCTTTTGCTATTTCTCCAAGTTGCATTTCCATGTTATGCATAGCAGTAGCTTGTCCTTTTAGAATTTGCTCCAAGTTGTTTTGCCTTGATCCTTGCTGATTTATAGCATTTAGGATCTGTCCTTGTTGGCTAACAACTCCACCAACTTCTTGCATAAACTTATCCATTTTCTCAAACTTCTCTTCCATAGCTCCCATTCGATCTGTCAAGTAAGCACGTGGTTGAAAACCAGGTGGTGCTCCTTGCGGTACACGTAGAGGAAGTCCTTTATCAGGAACAAGTGCCATATTATCCGCACTATTTCCTCCTTTCCACGAAAAGTTGGGATGATTCCTCCATCCAGGATTATAGGTGGAAGAATACGGGTTATTTCCCATCCTATTCGCTCCTTGGCCTTGGCCACTAACATAATGTGCCTGCTCCATCGGTGGATTCATCATTGCACATTGATCCATCTCATGGCCAACATTGCCACAAATCTCACAAGTTGTTGACGTTTCAACTGTGTTGACTTTACTTGTGCTCATTTCATTCATTCTCTTCGTCAACAATGATAATTGAGCTTGTACACTATCATCATAACCAAGTTTGATTATTCCTTTTTGATCTCTAACAGGTTGCTTTCCTCTATCCTTTTGCCTTAAACGGTTTGTAATTGACAATTCTTCAAGGACATAGTAGGCTTCATCCTTGTCCTTCCTCAAGAAGTTTCCATTAGAAGCTGAATCCACCGTCCCCATTGTAGTTGGTTCAAGACCATAGTAAAAGGTTTGGAGTAAAGACTCCTCTGATAAACAATGGTGTGGACAACTCCTTTGCAATTCCTTGAACCGATCCCAAGCTTCACTCAAAGACTCATTCTCAAATTGTTGGAAGTTATTAATCTCCTTAACAAGTTGCTTAGTCTTTGAGAAGGGGAAATACTTCTCTAGGAATGCATCCGCTAACTCATCCCAAGTAGCAATTGGTGTCTTTACCAACTGCTTGTACCACAACTTTGCCTTGTCCCTCAAAGTAAATGGAAATAATCTTAGCAACTTAGCATCCTCTGAAAATCCATTATACTTGAAGGTATCGGCTAATTCCAAGAAATCCGAAATATGTTCATTTGGATCCTCACTCGGCAAACCAAAGAATTGGACCGAGTTTTGGAGCATTTGAATCACAGCCGGCTTAATCTCAAAATTGTTGGCTTGTATAGGTGGGTTCTGAACTCCCGATCTTGCCCCTTTTGAAGTAGGCTTAGAATAATCCATCAAAGATCGTCGTGGAGCTCCGTCCTCTAAGTTATCTCTTGGTGCCTCATCCCTTTGTTGAGCTGGATTCTCCATCCTTTCCTTAGCTCTTCTTTCTCGTCGTAACAACCTCTCTATCCTAGCTATGTCCGCGTCAAGAAACAAAGTAGGAGTGGTTGTGGATCGAGTTAAGGGCATGCAAACACTCGTTGTACCCAAGCAACGCAACGTAACCTAAGAAAAATAATGTCCTAATCCAAGTTTTCAAGCTAAACTCAACGTCTATTCCTCAAATCCCCGGCAACGGCGCCAATTGACGAGAAGGTTTTCTACGTGTCTCCTTCCTTGCAATAAAGATAAGTACGGGAATGTCGTCCCACAAGGACTTGGTTATAGGCCGCTAACTCGACTTGATTACTAGTTTAGGACTATGGTTTGGATATTGGCAATGACTATTCTTAACTCTAAGTGTAACTAATTGACACCTAACTACAAGAGACAAAATCCATTTTCTTAACACAATATACACTTCAATCAAAAGCACATGTCACGATTTAAACACTTCAATCAAAGGCACAAGTTACGATTACAAATTATAACGATTCTAACAAATTAAGAAACATGGGCTAGGTACTTATAACAATCCAAATAACATAATGATACAAGGGGGTTACAAAGTTCAATTGTGATCCGAGTGTTTCTAAGGCAACAAATTCATGCTCTCGCAATAAATCGTCTAAATTGTTGCTCAATACGATTTTAATGAATTAGATGTGCTCTCGCCTCCAAAAACTCATTTTGTCATATCAAATACCAATTATATGCATAACCCTTTGGATAACTAACTTCTCATAAGATCTCTCATTATAAGAACATTAATCAACTAATCAATCGATCATTTAATCTCAATTCCTCTCGGACATTTAAATCAAACATATTCATGATTATGGTGATCAAGCACAATCAAGCATTAAGGTTATTGATTAGAACACAATATTAAGCATTAAAACTCCCCCCTTTAGATCATTAGCTACTTAGAAATCATATAAGCACCCAACCCACAAAAAGACTACTCACACATAGCTAATAACAAACTAAACATTTTATTTAACATAAGTAAATCAAGCATGAAAATATTGAAAGAGTTAAGAGGAAAGAAAGCTCATGAAGAGTTCTTCAAGTTCTTCAAGTTCTTCTCCAAGCTCTCAATGCCAATCTTCAAGTTTTTTACAATTATGAAAGGGTAGTGGAATTAAAAGTTAAAGCTAAGTTTTATCTAATTAACTCCTAACAAATATCTAACTTGTCTCAAGTCTTCTCAAATCTCATCTTTCTTCTTCAAGTTCCAGCCACGGAATTTGGCCAAGGCACTCATCTTGGGCCCAAATTTTTGCCTCCAAATTCGGCCCACTCGGGTGGAAAATCGCCAGATTCGGACTCCGACTTTGGACACGATTTTTGACCCTCTTAGACTGCGAAATGGACGAAGATCCTTAGAGACGAAGTTGTAGCCCTGGATGTCTTCTTTCCAACGCCACCTCATTTGCCTCCATTGGACTACGTATGCAAAAGTTATCGCCGTTTTAGTCACCAGAGGTCAATCCACGTCAAAAGCCCACGGCCCATAGTTGTTTGTCCTTCCTTCCCGGCCGGCCCGATTGCATTCGATGAAGCATGGTGCATCCGAAACCTCCATTTAGCACTCCAAACCTACGAAACCAAGGAAAACACAATAAAACTCAAAAGACATCACGAAAATGGACAATGCACGATATTCACACTAATACTATGCATTTCCAACACAAACACAAGAAACAAAGGCAAAAAAGACTCTAAAAATGCATACCAAAGATGAGTGTTTTCACACTCATCACAAACGTCAATCAGGATTTTCCTAGAAACTAAGACACTAACTAGAGGAATATATTTAGCGCAAAACATCCTGTTCTTTATTCTCTATAGGTAAAATAGTCTTACTCTATTCCAAATGTTCATGCACTAGATGGCACATAAACCGATTGCACCTCCACATCTCGATTAATGTTGCTCCCTCCAATGTAAATTTTGCATCATTGGCCATTGACTCTAAAGACTAACTCCTTGCTATCTTGCAAATCTAGTGCCCCGAAATGGAACACTTTGACAATCTAGTAGGGCCTGCTGTACATGGATTTGAGCTTCCTGGGGAAGAGTCTTAGTCGCGAGTTGTAGAGAAGAATATGCTGCCCCTCTTTAATATCTTTCTTGATTATATGGGCATCATGTCTTCTCTTGGTTCGTTCCTTGTAGAGTCTTGAGCTCTCTAAGGCCAAGTCATGTATTTCCTCCAACTCTTTAAGTTGGAGAATTCTATGCTCTCTGGCCTTTTTGTAATCGTAATTAAGGGTCTTAATTATCCAAAATGCACAATGCTCAAGCTCCACTCGAAGATGGCACGTTTTGCCATAAATAAGCCTATAAGGCGACAATCCTATTTGTATTTTGAATGCTGTTCGATAAGTTGATAAGGCATTATCAAGCTTGTTCGACCAATCTTTCCTTGCTGTACTGACCGTCTTTTCCAAGATTTTCTTAAAAGCTCAACCTACCCACTAGTTTGGGGATGATAAGGTGTTGCCACCTTGTGCATTATCCCATATCTCTTTAGTAGGACTTCAAATTGCTTGTTGCAGAAATGTGATCCACCATCACTGATTAGCGCTCATGGCACTCCAAATCTTGTGAAGAGCTTTTTAAGAAATTTGATAACTACTCTAGCATCATTTATAGGTGATGCCAAAGCTTCTACCTACTTTGAAACGTAGTCTACTCCTATCAAGATATACTTGTTGCCATATGATGTTGGGAAATGTCTCATAAAGCCTAATTCCCAAACGTCAAAGAGCTCAATCTCTAAAATTCCAGATTATGGCATCTCATTCCTCTTTGAGATATTTCCCATTCATTGGCAGTAGTCACACTGCTCAACATAATTACGTGCATCCTTGAAGATGAAAAGCCAATAAAATCTGCATTCAAAGGCTTGGGATACGGTTCTTGTGGCTTCATAATGACCTGAGTAAGGAGTGTTATGGCATTGCTCTAAAATATTTTCTACTTCCCAATTGGCAATGCAACATCGAAGAACCTCATCACTGCACCTCTTTGAAAGATATGAATCATCCCACACATACATCTGAACATCCCATAGAAATTTCTTCCTTTGGGGATAACTCAGATTTATAGGAATAATTCCTCCAATTAAAAAGTTGGCATAATCTACATACTAGGGAGCTTTTACTCTACTCATCATCATCATTAGAGTTTTATGTGGAAACTCTTCTTGAATATTCCCTTCAATCTCTATACCATCACTTTTTTCTAGCCTAGAGAGATGATCTGCGACAACGTTTTCTACTCCTTTCTTATCCTTAATGGACAAGTCGAATTCTTAGAGTAACAAAATCTAGCACATCAAGCAAAGCTTGGCATCTTGATTTGAGAACAAATATCTCAAAGCTGCATGGTCAGTATAGATTATCACTTTCGAACCAAGCAAGTATGGCCTGAATTTGTTACCTGCATAAACAACTGCAAGCATCTCCTTCTCTATGGTTATATAATTGAGTTGAGCTCCTGCCAGTACTCTGCCTGCATAGTAGATCACGTGGAGCTTTTCCTCTTTCTTCTGTCCCAGCACACAACCCAAAACGAGATCACTTGCATCATACATTAATTGGAATGGAAGTTTCCAGTCCGGTGATGAAATCACTAGACCTGTGATAAGAGCTTCTTTTGAGCATCAAATGCCTTAAGGCAGTGCTCATCAAAGTTGAAGGAAATATCCTTAACCAACAAATTTGTTAGAGGCTTAGTAATTAAAGAGAAGTTTTTGATGAATCTTCTATAAAATCTGGCATGACCCAGAAAATGCTCTAACTCCTTTAACTGTGGTTGGTGCATCCATCTTCTCTATCACCTCTGTTTTAGCTCTATCAACTTCTATTCTACCTCTAGAAATCTTGTGCCCAAGGACTATCCCTTCGTCTACCATAAAATGGAACTTTTCCCAGTTGAGCACAAGATTCTTTTCCTCACATCTCTCCAATACTTTGTCTAGTTTTCAAGACAATGCTCAAATGAGTCTCCAAAAATAGAGAAGTTATCCATGAAGATTTCCATAATCTTCTCATTCATCTCCCAAAAGATAGACTCCATACAACATTTAAACGTTGCTGGGGCATAACTTAATCTAAAAGGCATTCTACGATATGCAAAAATACTAAAGGGACAGGTGAAAGATGTCTTCTCTTGATCTCTGGGATATATTGCAATTTGGTTATACCCTGAGTACCCATCCAATAAGCAATAATAAGAATATCCCGCTATCCTTTCCAACATTTGATCAATGAATGGAAGTGGGAAATGATCTTTCCCTGTGGCATCATTTAATTATGATAATCAATGCACACTCTTCATCTGGTTACAGTTCTTGTTGGAATGAGCACACCTTCCTCGTTGATCACAAATGTCATTCCCCTTTTTTTTTTAACACAATAGATCGGACTAACCCACTCACTATCCAAAATTAGATAAATAATTCTTGCCTTGAGGAGCTTAATCACTTCCTTCTTAACAACCTCCTTCATGTTAGGATTAAGTCTCCTTTGTCGGTCTACTCTCGGCCTTGCTTCATCCTCTATGTGAATATGATGCATCATAATTTTCAGGCTTATTCCTTTGGTATCAGATATTTGTCAAGCAATGACTCTAATCCGTTTGTTCACAACTGTGAGCACTTTCTCTTCTTCCTCCTTAGTGAGCTTGTTTGATATTATAATCGATAACTTCCCTTCATCTATTAAAAAAGCATATCTCAGATATGAGGGTACCTCTTTTAATTCTAAGGAAGGAGCCTTCACAATCGAGGGTGGAGTCCGATATTTCAAATGAATTTCAAGCTCCTCAAGTAGACCTTTCTTGTCAATTTCCTCTTTTTCTTCTTCCACAATATCCTTATCTTTTATCTCTTGTTCTTTATCCTTAATTCTAGAGATATTTTTTGTGCAGAACTCGAGGATACACTCATCCAAAACATTAATTTTTACGCACATCCCTTCATCAAGAGGATGGCACATAACACTTATCATGTTAACCTCAACCTTCTCGTCTCCAATTCTAAGTACCAATTTACCATTATGCACATCTACCAATGCATGTGCTATATTGAGGAAGGGTCTGCCGTAAATCAGTGGACACTTCTTATCCTCAGAGAAATCCAAAACCACAAAGTCAACTGGGAAGATGAACTTGTCAGTCTTCACCAAGACATCCTCAACTACACCAAATGGCTTCTTAATAGTTTGGTCTGCCAATTGGAAAAGCATTGAAGTTGGCTTCACTTCACACAAACATAGTTTTTGAAATGTAGATAAAGGCATCAAGTTGATACTTGCACATACATCACACAAATATTTTGGAAACTTGATTTTACCAATGAAACATGAAATTGTAAAACTCCTCAAATCTTTTAGCTTCATCAGAAGATTCTGTGAGATTAGAGAGCTAAGTCAGCCATGAGGGTGACTGTCTCTCCATCCTCCCACTTCCTCTTCTTAGTGACGAATTACTTTAGAAACTTGGTATAGCGTGGAACTTGATCTAGCAACTCTAGGAAAGAGACACTTATTTGAATATCTTCATTTTCTTCATAAAATAGAGAAATTTATCATCCATCCCCGACTTTCTCTTTATCCTTTGAGGATAAGGAGAATGGGGACCATTGGTGGTGGTGGTCGTACACTTCTTCTTCCTCCGCAACTTCTTCTTGCGGGACCTTATCTTTCAGAACTTCTTCCTTCTTATCTTTGTTTAGATTTTCCACATCAATCTCCTTAGCCTTCTCTTTGACTGCTTGAGAAGCTAATTTCTTGCCACTTCTCAAGGAGATTGTATTAACTTGGCCTCAATGATTTGTCTCAGTAGAACTTGATAGAGAGCCAGATACTCTCTGGGCATTTGTCTTTGTAATTTCCCTAAGTTGTACTTTTATGTTGCACACGGTAGTCGCTTGCCCTAATAATTGTTCCAAATTATTTTGCCTTGCTTCCTGGGCCACTAATGCCTTCAAGATTTGACTTTGGTTGATGGATGATTCTCTAGTTTGTTGGATGAACTTCTCCACTATGTCAAATCTCTCCTTAAAGGCTACCATTCTTTCTCCCAAAAACTAGGTGGTGGTCCTTGTTGCGAGACACGTAAAGGCAATCCTTTATCAGGAATGATTGCCATACTGTCTTCATTGTTTCTTTCTTTCCATAAAAAATTAGGATGGTTTCCCCATCCAGGATTGCATGTTGAGGAATATGGGTTATTACCCATTCAGTTTCTGATGATTCACTTTTTTTTCTAAACATTCTACCATAATTCTACTTAATAATAGATGATCGCTTGTTTGTCCGGTCTTCCTGGTGTACGCTAGAAATGGGTGGCGTGCACCACCCTTCTACTAGCCCGAAGCTCTGGCACATGCCAATAGTACCTGGCGTGAGCTAAAAAGTTCACGGATGAACAAACCTAGCGTGCACCAATTGTGGTTGGCGTGCACCAATTTATCAGCAGAATTGCAGCGAGTTGCAATAAGAGTAAGTAGGGTTGTTGTACCACAGGGATTGAGTTTTAGGCCTACTCTAAGGTTAACAAACTATACTAAGATAAGATTATGAAGTTTGGTTTGTTGTTTACACTATCTAAAGTCTAAACACAAATATAAAGATCACAACTTAAGTTATTATGTTAGATTATTATGATTGATATGACAAGTTCGTAATGATACACTATCCTAGTTTTTGTTTCCTACGAAGAAAGCATAGGTTCAAATCCAGTTTTCTATATTATTATATTGCATGCTCAATTATAATCTGCGACTATTATAGAATAAACAATTGCAAAATTAAGTTTCGTGGATTTTAGAATCGGCGACGATTGCAAACTGAGTTTTCGTGAACATTGAGAATAAAATAACAACGAAAAGAAAAGGGATCGGGATCGGAGGATTTTGGGAGTTCGGAGGATCGGAGGATCGGAGAATTTATTAGTTTATTTTTGTAATGAGTTTTATGATCTGGATTGGTCACTGTTATTATCTTTTATATGGATTCAACGCATTCGTTCGAGGGGTGATTAGAATAATATGGATTCAGTTCAAGGAAAATTGGTTATTCGATAATTTTCTTGAACATTTAGGAAATTTGATGTACTAAATTTAAATATTAAGTAATTGTATGTATGTTAAAGTGAATCGATTGACACATTTTGACAAAGTAACTTTCATTATGAAAGTTAGTTCACGATAAAGTACAAAATATTGTGTATATAGATTTTATTTAAATATTTATTGGCCCAAAGGAAGGTAAATGTTGACTTGCATATACTAGCGGTGATGAACATGTGATAATTTTTTGGTTTTGCATGTGAATAATAAATCGGTGTAAAAAGAGGTTTATTATTTGACATGTTCTTATTATCAATGTTCAGTTACTACAACAAGATATCACTTACAAGTTAATATTTTGTCCAAATATAGAATATTAAAGGAGTGTTCGGTATCTTGAAATGGGATGTACTATTATTTAAATTTATTACTATTTTAGTTTAAAGCTGTTGTGAGCTTGTTGTTGGTTTGTGTTGTTTTTTGCATATGTTCTCTTATTCAGCTATGAGTAATCCTGCGAATATTTCTGCTAACATTAATTCGACTTCCATGCTGAATAGCATAAATTTCAAGACGAGGAAAAAAAATATTCTCATAGTACTTAGGGTCATGGACTTAGATTTGGCCATAAGGACTTACTGTCCCATAGCTTTAAGAGAGGAGAGTACCTCTGAGCAAAAAAGGGAGATGGAAAAGTGGGAGCAGTTCAATAGGATGTGCGTGATGATCATAAAGTAAGCCCTTATTGAGACAAAATTTGTTAAGAATGAAAATTTTGAAATTAGTACACTCTTGATTAACCTTATCTCAATGAGTTATAAGGATAAAGGTAATATGAGGGAGTACATTATGGAAATGTCACACATAACTTCAAAGTTAAAAGCCCTCAAATTTGAGATTTCTCAAGACATGTTGGTGCATCTAGTTTTAATATGTCTTTTGGCATAATTAAGTCAAATCAAAGTGAGCTAACACTGTCAGAAAGAGACTTAGTCTCTATATAAGTTTATCTCTCACTATGTCCATGAAGAGGAAAGAATGAAGTTAGACAAGAAAAATATTGTTAATGTTACTTTTTTCATTAAGAAAAAGACTAGAAAAGGAAGAATGATGCTACAGATATGACACCAGAAAAGAAACAACAAAAAATATGATGAAAAAAGTTGTTTCTTTTATGGATCTGAAAATCACATGAAGAAGTAATGCACTAATTATCATACTTAGCATGCTAAGAAGGGTATGATTCTAAACTTGGGTTGTACTATATTTAATCACACTTGGTGAATAGATTTATGTGCCAGTACTTACTGATGAGTGTGAAAAATACTCATTATCTGTACTTGGGTCATATTATTTCCCATATTGCACGTCACTCTTTCCCCCAGCTGTTTACAGATTTTCAGGGAACAATTGTTGAACCAGTGTTGCTCGACATCGAGAAGCTCCACAACAGCAAGCTGATCAAGAAGAAGAAGGTTAACGGGGAAGAACTGATTGCCTACAAGGTATGAGAAACACGTAGGGCAGTTCAAGATCGACTTAGGTCAAATATTCCTGTGCCAGTCTCCCTAAACGTGGGGAGTCCATCAGACAGGAGCTGAGCGCTCAAGCCTCAGGCCCACAGGTAGAGATGCAACACTTACATGACCAGTTTACTGCGATGTAGGTACAACTATAGGGTTATGGAGAACAGCTGCATAGTTATGGCGTGCAGTTGTAGGACTACACAATTAGCAATGTAGCTGGGTGGGATCACTAGTACGAGTACAATGCTCGCATGGAGGCGGTGTTTGGAGCTCAGAGAGAGGAGCAGAGGGCATTCTATGCCAATTTGAGAGCTCACATAGCGCACCAGCAGGAGCATTACAAGCAGCAGCGAGCACATGCTGAGTGAATATGCAATTGAGCCAAGAACTATGGTAACAGCTTCACTCTCCCATTCCCTCATTCTCCAGATTAGTTACAAGGAGCTCCTTTTTCTTTACTTTGTATATTTTCTTTATTTGTGTTCTTTGTTTATTTACTTTTATGTCTTTTGATTATGTTTTTGAGTTTGTGTGCTTGTAACTCATTTAATGACATATTGTGTTACTACAAAAGGATCCTATTAGGCTTAAAGCCAAAAAGGTCACAAGGAAAGGTAGTTTGCATGACATGACATTAGTGAGTTAATGTGTTGCATGTTATCATTTGTATATGTTTTGAATTTTAAGTGTTTATGAATTATATATGTATACGTGTATTGAGATTAGTTTATTCTATCTTTGGTAATTTGGTATGAAAGTGTTCCTTGTTTAAGCTCTTTAGGGTTAAACTTCCCTGATACTTCTTAACGTATTAGTTCATCGAGATAAAACTATCTCACCTTTGTTTTCTTTTTATGATTATGTGTTTATTAGTATCTAAGATACCTTGAGGACAATGTGTCACTAAAGTGTGGGGGAGGGTTCCTTTTAGGAATCTTCCTTTTTGTTTAGGTTGTGTAGTATGTTTAGCATGTTAGGTTGTTTTGTTTAGGTTTAGACTTGGCATAAATTTTTCAAAAATTTGACCCCCTCAAAAATTTTCAACTTGTGTTAGAATTTTATCATTCTCTTAGTTAGAGATTTAATTCGAGCACAAAGCCTAGGAATTGGTAGAAACCTTGCAGTCTGTTGTTTTGACTAGTGGTCTCACTATGTAGACTAGACTAGAGGGTTGTAGAGTGCACCTTGTGAGTATTTGAGCCGATGGAAGAGACACCAGTCTCTATATTTTTCATGAGATGCATACTAGAGTCAGTTGATCGAGGTATCCTACTAGTACTTATTATAGTCTAGGTTATGTGGAAGTTAGTGAAAAGACGGGGGCATTCTTTGACATTCGAGCCTAGAGCCTTAGAGACAAAATCCCTTACATATCCATTGTTTTAACCTATTGAGCCTAGCCTTTTCTTGATCTTAGATGATGAAGCCAACTACGAATCTTATATCATCTATCTTCTCTACCTTTGGTCATCTAATCCGAGGACATATAGGTTCATACATTTGGGAAATGATTTGTATTGGGTTTAGTTGGTAGTCTTAATTTGGGTTATGATTGTTGGATTGTGGATATTCAAGTTGCCATTTTGGAAGTCGAGTTTTTACCTAGAACATGCTAAGTTTATATAGTTTGTTGAAGTTTGTAAATAAGTGTTGTTCTTATTAAAAAAAAGAGAAAAGAAAAGAAAAAGAAGTGAAAAGAATGTAAAGTTGAATAAGGCATATTTTCTAGGAAAAACTCATGCTTATTGGTCTTAGTTCATTAGTTTATTTGGGGAGTGTGCTTAATTTATTTTTTTATGAGGATGTTTAGATTAGATGAGTGATTAGTTACATTTGTGACATATCCTCGGATTGGGTGATTTAGCTACCATCTAAATATTTTATCTCACCTTGACCTTAAGCCCCATTACAACCTAATGAAAAGATTCCCCGATCATTAGCTACCATTTTGACTTGTAAATAATGCTAAGTAGGACGTAGGATGCTTTGAGATATGTTGACCTGTATGCGAGTGATAGGAAGTTGACTATATTGAATATATAAGTGAAACACTTTTCTATCCTCGAGAGTTCAACCTTCTAGTGTCTTTTACATAGAGTTAACACTTGTTTAAACAATTGAGTGTCAAGGTGTCTACTTCTTCATTGTGCTTTACATTTTGAATTGGTGAACTAACTTAGTTTATGATATTATTGTGATGTAAGCTGATGTTTTTTAGGGAAGTTAAGTTTTGAGCCATTCATGCCATGTCTTTACCTTGTTATGTGTTTGTTTGTTCTTATTTGATTTTTGTTAAGTTTGTTTTTTTCACTTTATGTTTTGCTTGGGGACAAGCAAAGATTCAAGTGTGGGGAGGGGTGTGATGAGTGTGAAAAACACTCATTATTCATGTCCTTTTAGCAGGTTGTTCTTAGTATATTAGGTTGATTTATTTGCATTTTAGTTGTCGTAGTGTTAGTTTTCATTCATTGTGTTTTTTTTGTAGAGTTTATCGTTTTTCATTGCGTTTGCTTGTTTTTAGGAGTATATTAGAGAATAAGTGGAGGACGATTGAGTGTACATGTGAAGGCAAGGATGAGAGGGAAGTCGCAAAGCCAAGGAGTGCAAAGCACGGGCAGCTGTCGCATGCCAAGGGATATAGCACACGCCAAAGACCCATTACTCAAATGACCATGCATACAGATGACCATTCGCACTCGGAGAAGGAGAAAACATGACAGCTGTTGCACGCCAAGTGAAGCTGGTGTATGCCAGGATAGACTAACAGAAATAAAAAGTGGCTGAGTATTGGACAAACAAATGGAGAAAGAATTAAGTCAACCTAAGGCTTGTGAGGAGGAAGGGAAACACAATTGGCTGACTTATTAGATATTTTCAGAAGATATTTAGCTTATGATATTTTAGTTAAGATATTTTGTTAACTATTTGAGTATTAAGCTTAGATATATACTATTTTGCTTTCTAAGTGAAAGTGTGTAGAAAAAGTGGAGGAGATAGACAAAAACAGATCTATCTCTCTCTCTTGGACGAGCTAAAAAAGGGGGAAAAAGGCTTGAGACTTTGATAAGTCTTCTTCCTTTTTACTCTTTCCCTTATTTAAATAATATATATGTTGTTATTATTTATGCTTTTGATGTTCATATCAAGCATGTGTGAGTAGTATTCTGTGAGTTTGGTGCCTTGATACTTTGTATGTAGCCACAGTTTAGATGGGTTAAAATGTGTAGGAACATGTTCTTATTAACGAGCTATTGCCATGCTTTGACTTGCTTGATCACCAAGCCTTTGTACTTAGTTAAATCTTGATACCGAAAGGAGATAGGTTTGTTGGAAAGGTTAGTTTGATGATTTATTGCTTTGAAAGAAGAGAAATCTTCCTTATCAGCTAGTTGTCCTTTGAGTGATATGCATAGTTGGTTCTTAGCTAAGTTTATATGGGTTTGGGGGCAAAAGCACATCTTGCCATTACAAGCTTAGTTAAGAATCGATTTAGATTAATCTAGTGAAAAAGTAGAGATTGGTCGCCTTTGAAATACTCGGACCATGTCACATGTTTCAAATACCCCCTGAATCAAATGTTTACATTGGTTTTTAAGGTATAGCTCACTTTTGTCTTTTAAGTTGTTTAAAATTAGTTTTGTAAACAAACTATCTAAGTGTTAGTTCTAGTAATCTTTAGTTTCGTATTTTAGAGTTTAGATCACGAGTGTTTAACAATTAAACTTCTTAATCTGATCCTAGATAAGTAAGTAAACTATAAAGTAGGCTAAAAACTCAGTCTCTGTAGATCAACAATCCCGTACTTACTCATTGTTGCAATCTACTGCAAGTCTGCTGATAACTTAGCGCATGCCAACCATCTTGGCGCACGCTAGGTCTGTTCATCCGAGGGCTTTTCACTCATGCTTGGTGCAGTTGGCGCATACCAGAGTTTAAGTCAAAGGTTGGTGCATGCCAACCTTGTCTAATGCATGCCAGACAGGCCCAATGGATGACTGATCGTCCGATTTTCAGTAGAATTGAGGTAGAGTCTTAAGCTAATCACTTACATAAGTGTGTCTATGCAAGATTGCCTGAATCATCGAAAGCCAAGTGATGATGAAAGACTCATCTATGTGGGCGATGGCAAATTAGCAAAAGTCAAAGCAATATGGCCATTTAGATTATTGTTCAAGACTAGAAACTATTTGGATCTCTTGGAAATATTTGTGATAGCAGCATGAATTTTTTTTTATTCCTACATTGGAGAAATCTGATAATTCTTGTTCTTTAAAAAATAGAAACTTCAGTTTGTTTCATCATTCAAATTTGGTTAGTTCTAGTTCTTTATTAGTTTATGATAATTTATTTTCTGTTGAAATAATTGCATCATATAATCAATCCTTATAATTAAGTACACGATCTCATAAGCCAAGATTAACTAATGAGAATTCAACTTTGTTATGGCAGGTTAGGTCATACCTCTCGAAAGAGAATAGAAAAATTAGTGTCAAACAAAATTTTGGACCCTTTAGCTTATGTAAATTTTGATATTTGCATTTATTGTGTAAAAGGAAAGACAACGAATCAAAGAAGATATGAGGTCAAGAGAGCTATGGACGTATTGGATTTAATCCAAACAAATATTTGTGGGTCATTTTCCACACAAGCATGGAATGTTCATCAATACTTATATAATGTTCACAAATGATTTTTCAAGATTTGGATAGATATATCTCAAAGTGAAAAGTCACAGTCATTAGACATGTTCAAAAGTTTTAAAGTCGAAGTTGAAAATTAACTAGGTAGAAGGATTAAAATCATTAGATATGGCCTTGATTGTGAATACTATGGTAGATATGATAGTTCGGGTTAATAACGTCCATGACCATTTGCTCGATTCCTAGAGGAATGCAGTATCATCCCATAGTATATTATGCTTGGTTCACTTGCTATGAATTGTGTTGCTAAAAGACAAAACATAACATTTAAGGATATGGTAAAAAGTATGATTTCTCACTTTACCTTACTTGAATTACTCTGTGGAGAGTTACTCAAAATTACAGCATATGTTTTGAAAAAAGTTCTAACTTAGGCACCAATTAAAACTACGTATGAAATTTGGATAGATAAATAACCTAGTTTTAACTATTTTAATATTTGGGAATATTGATGAGTGTGAAACACACTCATTATTTGTGTCCTTTTAATAGGTCGTTCTTAGTGTTTTAGGTTGATTTATTTGCATTTTAGTTGTTATAGTGTTAGTTTCATTCATTGTGTATTTTTGTAGAGTTTATTGTTTTTCATTGAGTTTGCTTGTTTTTAGGAGCCCATTCGAGGAGAAGTGGAGAATGATCAAGCGGACACATGAAGGCATAGAAGAGCAAGAAGTCGCAAAGCCAATAAGTGCAAAGCATGAGCAGCTGGCGCACGCTAATAGATGTGGCACATACCAAGTAGCCGTTACTCGAACAACCATTCACATAGATGACTATGTGCATTCGAAGAAGGAGAAATCGTGAAGATCTGGGGCACACCAAGTGAAGCTGGCGCTCGCCAGACAAGTCTGAAAAAAATAATAAGTGGCTGAGTATTGGACAAACAAATTGGAGAAAAACTTCTTAAGTCGGCTTATGACTTTTAAGAAGGAAGGGGGATAAAGTTTGCAGACTTAGTAGATATTTTGTAGTAGATATTGTAGTTAGGATAAGTTAGATTAGATATTTAGTTTACTATTCTATTAGTAAGTTAGTGTATAGACTATTTTTGCTTTGAGTGCAAGTGTGCAAGATACAGGTAAGAAATAGACAAAAATCAAACACTCTCTCTCTATTCTTGGACGTGGAGGTGAATGTAAGAAAGCTTGAAGATCTTAGCTAAGCTTTCTTACCTTAACTCTTTCCATATGTTAATAAAGATGTATGTTGTTTATATAAGCATGTGTGAGTAGTCTTTCTTTGAGTTTGGTGCCTTGTTACCTTACATGTAGCAACTAATTTGAGGGTTGAGTATGTCTATAAATGTGTTCTTATTAACGTACTTAATACCATGCTTAGACTTGTTTGATCACCAAGCCTTAGTAGCTTGCCAAAACTTGAGACCGAAAGGGTATGGAATTGACAGATTGGTTAGTTTGATGATGAGTAGCCTTGTGGAGAAAAAAACCCTTCCTTAGAGTCCTACTTATTGTCCTTTGAGTGAAGCTTATAATTGGTGCTTGGCTAGTTTAGATGGTTGGTGGGGTCGAAAGAACATATCTATCTTTCTAAGCCTAGTTAAGTAGCAATTTAGACTCATTGTGCATGAAAGTATGGTTGATGTTACCTTAGAACCACTTGGACCACATTACTTACTCAATAAACCCCCTGAATCTTATGGTTATGTTGCTGGTTTAGGTACCTTACTCATTTTGGTATCCTAAGTTGTTATTCTTAGTAAGTAAGTAATTAGTAAACCAATAGCTTAAGTTTGTGATCTTTATATTTGTATTTTAGACTTTAGATAGTGTGATTACCAAATTAAACTTCATAATCTTATCCTCGACTAGTAAGTGAACCTTAAAGTGGGCCTAAAAACTCAATCCCTACGGTACGATATCCCCTACTTACTCTTATTGCAATTTGCTACAATTCTGCTAATAAATTGGTACACGCTAGCCCATTTGGCGCACGCTAAGTTTGTTCGTTTGAGAGCCTTTGGCTCATGCTATATGCTGTTAGCATGTGCTTGAGCTTTGGATTAGTCGATGGTTGGCACACGCCAACCTTATCCGGCATATGCCAGAAAGACTGAACAAATGACCAATCATCCATTGTTAAGTAGAATTATGGTAGAATGTTAAAATAGCAAGACATCAATTGGCACCGTTGCCACGGATTGAGATTTAGACTCTCAATTTGAGTTTATAAACTTGGATTAGGATTTTTTTTGTTTACTTTTTATTTTTGTTTACTTTTTGATCGAGTGACTTGTCTTGCTTGACAAGTTACATGCTTGCCCTTAAACCATTCAACCAATATCTTTCCGTTAGAAATTGAAGAGGAAATAACACGGTTAGAAAGGTCATTGTGGAAGGAGAGTGATGAGTGCTTAAAACACTCATTACTTGTGTCCATTTTCTAGTTCGTTCTTAGTTTTTTTAGGTTGTTTTATTTTAGTTTTAGTTATCTTTGTCTTAGTTATGTTTTTAGTTATGTTTTTAGTTGTGTATTTTGTTTTTCATTATGTTTTATGGTTTTTAGGAGCTAAGTCGAGGAAATGGATGATGACCGAGCTAGATGAGCGGATGCATGGACGAGAGGAATGATGCGAAGGCAAAGTAGAGCAACGCTGAAGACCTGGTGCACGCCAGAAAAAGGTGGCGTACGCCAGAAATGCACCAGAAGTAAACGACCATGAGGAAGAACGACCAGACGTGAACGACCGAGCACCTAAGACCTGGCGTGTGCCAGGCACAGTTGGCAAGCACCTGAGGATCTAGCGCATGCCAGGCAGAGTTGGCGCACGCTAGACTAGACAGTGACAGAGCTGCCACTTGCCTCTTTGAGTGGAAAACACTTGAGGGGCCATGCACTTGGGATTTCTTGGCCTTCTAGTGACTATGGCAGACAATTATGGTGTAGGTGTGGATAGTTGTTAAGATATTATGTTAGTTTATATTAGTTTTTACTTTTAACTTTTGTTTTATGTTAATAATGAACATTAGTGTAGAATAGACAAGTTGGAGAGTGTGAAGAGAAGGACAGCACGAACTTAGGCCATCTTTTAGTGAAGAACGTGAGGAAGAAAGCTGGCTTCACCCTTGTAAAGCTTTCTTCACTTAAACTCTTCATTTAGCTAATTAATGCTAAGTATGTTCATGTTTATGTGTATATTGTTCTTTGCAAGCATGTGTGAGTAGTTAATATGTGAGTTTGGTGTCTTGAAGCCAAGATGTTGTCACGATTTAGAGGGTTAAAAACATGATGAACATGTCAAACTAACGAACTTAATGCCATGCTAAACTTGCTTGATCACCAAGGTTAGAAGTTAGTTTAAACTTGAGACCGAGAGGAGATGGTTTAAATAGAAAGGTTAGTTAGATAAGCTGCTGGTTCGAGTTGCTAATACTCTTACTCAGTGATTTATTGTCCTTAAAGTGATGCATATAGTTGGTTCTTTGCTGTGCTTTGTTGGTTTTTGGGGTCGAGAGAACATCTTACCATTCTAAGCATGGTAAAGAAGCAATTTAGGTCATTCTAGCACGAGAGTGTAGTTTGGTTGATTTCAAAACACTAGGACCATGTTATGTACTTAGTACACCTTCTGAATTTGTTGATTATTGTGGTTTTAAGTTCACCTTGCTCATTTGTGCATATTAAGTTGTTAAAAATCTGTTAGAAAACCAAACCTTCAAGTAACTAAGTTCATACTTTGTAGATTAGTAAACCGACTTAGAACGAGTGTTTCCATCAAACCACTTCATAAATTGATCTTAGACAAGTTACAAATCTTAGTTGAAGCTTTAAACTCAGTCCTTGTGGGATGATTTTACCTTACTTACTCATTTGTGCAACTTTGCTTAAAAAAATGCTGTGTTGGCACACGCTAGAAATTGGTGGCATACGCCAACTTTGGCCATCCGAGGCCAAAATTCTCACGCTCGAAGAGTTGGCGTACTCCAACTCTTCTAAATCATTAAACTTAGCGCACACCAGACATTGTTGGTGTACGCCAGGTTATCTAGGCAGACGACCTATCGTCTAAAAAAACAGCAGGAAACTTATAAGGATAAGAGCAGACCCTCTCGGAAGAGAGCGCATAACAAATTGGCGCCATTGCCAGGGATCTAGTTTAAATGCTCGATTCGGTGAACGAACTTGGATTAGTAAATTTTTATTTTCATAATATAATATAATATAATAATATATTTTTAATAAAAAAAACAAAACCCAAAAAAATTAATTTTAAATTTTATAGTACTTGTAAAACAAGTTACTTGCGGGAAAAATTACGTGCATGCCCGTAACTAGGTCAAAAAAAATTTCCGTTAGAATTTGAAGAAGACATTACTCGACTAGAAAGGTCATTGTGCAAGGGAAAAAGAGAGAAAGTCAAGATGGATCAAAGGCAAGAAGGACAAGGAGCTGAAGGTCAAGCACCTCGAAAATCGTTGATGGACCATGGAAGACCAACATATGAAGGAGCAAGAACTGGAATTCAGCAGCCAGCTATTGAAGCCAATTATTTCGAAATCAAGCTGGCAGTGATTCATATGCTCCAAGCATCGAGTCAGTTCTGTGGACTACCTAACGAGGACGCAAATGACCATCTAGGAATTTTTATGGAATTAGCTGATAACTTTAATTATCCTGGAGTATCTGATGATACTGTTAAGATACGAATGTTTCTATACACGCTTAGGGACAAGGCTAAATTGTGGTACAAGCAACTTAAAGGTTCACCAATCACAACGTGGGCAGAACTGGCAAAATGCTTTTCTAGATAAGTATTTCTCATATTCGAAGACGAGCAAGCTTGTTAAGGAGATAACCAATTTTGAACAATTAGAAGGAGACTAGTTTAGTGAAACGTGGGAGAGATTTAAGGAATTGCAAAGGAGTTGCCCTCATCATGGTTTATCTGAGGAGTCCTTACTCAAAACTTTTTATTTTAGCCTTTCACCTACGACAATGGGGACTGTAAATGCTGCCTCCAATAGGAATTTTCCGAGGAAGGAAAGAGATGAAGCTTACCATATTCTGGAAGAATTGGTTGTTACGAATAGGATAATCGCAAATGAAAGGAAGAAACAACATGTCAGAGAGTTGAGGGAACTAACTGAGCGAAGCGATAAGAGAGGGATGATTGAATTTGATGCTTCATCATCAGTTCAAGTTCAACTAGATTTAATGGCAAAATAGTTGCGAGATTTATCTTTAAACAAAGTTGATGCAGTCACCAACCACCAAAATTATGAAGTTTGTGGCAACACTAGCCATGAGTTGAGTCAATGTGCTTTGATGAACCAACAAACTGAGATAGTCAATTTCGTTAGTGGTTAAGGACAAGTAGGAAACAGAATGGGGAACAATCCATATTCCTCAACATACAATCCTGGATGGAGGAATCATCCAAACTTTTTATGGAAAGATAAGAGCAATGATGATAGTATGGCAATTGTTCATGATAAAGGACTACCATTACGAGTCCAACAATAAGGACCACCTAGTTTTCAACCACGTGGATTTTTAGGAGAAAGAATGGGGGCCCTAGAGGAAAGATTTGACAAGGTAGAGAAATTCATCCAGCAAACTGGAGAATCATCCACTAACCAAAGTGAAATACTGAAAGCCTTGGCAAGCCAAGAAGCGAGGCAAAACAATTTGGAACAATTCCTTAGGGGACAAACAACTGCCATGCGTAACATAGAAATACAACTTGGGGAAATTGCAAAGGCAAATGTCCAAAGAGCTTCAGGATCACTTCCAAGCTCTATTGAAGAAAATCCTTGAGGTCACGTTAACACAATTGCTTTAAGAAGTGGGAAAGAGTTAGCCTCAATCAGTCAAAGAGAAGGCTAAGGACATTAACGTTGAGATTCCCAACCAAGATAAAGTTGAAGAAGTGGTGAATAAGGAAATTCTGCAAAAGGAAATTGCGGAAGAAGAAGAAGTCTATGTACCGCCACTACCAATGATACCAATTCTACCTTACCCTCAGAGGGTAAAGAGAAAATTGGGAATGGATGAGAAATTTCTCCGTTTCATGGAGAAAATGAAGGATGTACAAATTAGTGTCTCTTTCTTTGAGATGCTAGATCAAGTTTCACACTATGCCAAGTTTCTTAAGGAACTTGTGACAAAGAAGAGAAAGTGGGAAGATAAAGAGACAGTCGCCCTTACGGTAGATTGTAGTTCTCTAATTTCAACAAACCTTCCTACTAAGCTTCAAGATCCTGGGAGTTTTACTATTCCTAGTTTTATAGGTGACACTGAATTTCCAAAATGCTTATGTGATTTAGGCGCAAGTATTAACTTGATGCCTTTATCAACATTTAGAAAACTAGGGTTGTGTGATGTAAAGCCAACTTCTATGTTACTCCAGTTGGTAGACCAAACAATAAAGAAACCATTTGGTGTAGTTGAGGATGTCCTGGTTAAGATTGAAAGTTCATCTTTCCAGTTGACTTTGTGGTTCTAGATTTTTTGGAGGACAAGAACTGTCCATTAATTTTTGGTAGACCATTCCTTAACACAGCACATGCATTGGTAGATGTGCATAATGGAAAATTGGTTCTCAGAATTGGAGATGTGCATGAAAATTGACTTAATTGATGAATGTATCCTCGAGTTTTGTAAAGGAAATATCTCAAGAATTGAGGATAAAGGACAACAAGAAGAAGAGGAGGAAACAGTGGAAAAAGTAAAGGAAGAAGTTGACAAGAAAAGTCTACTTGAGGAATTGGAAATTCAATTGAAATATCGAACTCCACCCTCAATTGTGAAAGCTCCATCCTTGGAGTTGAAAGAGCTACCCTCGCATCTAAGATATGCATTCTTGATAGATGGAGGGAGGTTACCAATTATAATCTTAAACAAGCTCTCCAAGGTTGAAAAAGATAAAGTACTCGCAATTGTGAACAGACGAATTAAGGCAATTGCTTGGCAAATCTCTGACATCAAGGAGATAAGCTCAGAAATTGTGATGCATCATATTCACATGGAGGATGGAGCAAGGCCGAGGGTAGACCGACAAAGGCGACTGAATCCTAACATGAAATAGGTTATAAAGAAAGAGGTGATCAAGCTCCTAGAAGCCGGCATTATTTATCCGACTTCTGATAGTGAATGAGTTAGCCCAATCCATTGTGTTCCAAAGAAAGGAGGAATGACAAAGGTAATCAATGAGGAAGGCGAGCTCATTCCAACATGTACTATGAGTGGTTGGAGAGTATGTGTTGACTATAGGAAATTGAATGATGCTACACGAAAGGATCATTTCCCTCTGCCATTCATTGATCAAATGCTAGAAAGGATAGCAGGGTACTCTTACTATTGCTTTTTGGATGGGTACTCAGGGTACAACCAAATAGCAATATACCTCAGAGATCAAGAGAAGACATCTTTCACTTGTCCCTTTGGTATCTTTGCTTATCGCAGAATGCCATTTGGATTAAGTTGTGCCCCAGCAACATTCCAACGTTGTATGGAGTCCATCTTTTGGGAGATGAATGAGAAGATTATGGAAATCTTCATGGATGACTTCTCTGTATTTGGAAACTCATTTGATCATTGTCTGGAAAATCTTGATAAGGTACTAGAAAGATGTAAGGAAAAGAATCTTGTGCTCAATTGGGAAAAATGCCATTTTATGGTAGACGAGGGAATAGTTCTTGGGCACAAGATTTTTAAAGTTGGAATGGAAGTAGATAGAGCTAAAACAGACGGGATAGAGAAGATGATTGCACCAACCACAGTTAAAGGAATTAGAGTCTTTCTGGGTCATATGGGCTTTTATAGAAGATTCATCAAGAACTTCTCTCTAATCACCAAGCCTCTAACAAATTTGTTAGTTAAAGACGTGTCCTTTAACTTTGACAAGGAATGTCAGAAGGCATTTGATGCACTTAAGAAAGCTCTAGTCACAGCTTCGGTTATTTCATCACCAGATTAGAAACTTCCATTTGAGCTGATGTGTGACGCAAGTGACCTAGCTTTGGGTTGCGTACTTAGACAAAAGAAAGAAGGGAAGGTCCATGTCATCTACTACGCAAGTAGAGTGCTGGCAGGGGCCCAACTAAATTATACAACCACAGAGAAAGAGCTACTTACAGTTGTCTATGCATGTGACAAATTTAGAGCATACTTGCTTGGTTCAAAAGTAATAGTCTATACAGATCATACAGCTTTGAAGTATTTATTTTCAAAGCAAGAAGCCAAACCTTGCCTGATGCGCTGGATTCTGTTACTTTAAGAATTTGATTTATCCATTAAGGACAAGAAAGAAGCTGAAAATGTTGTAGCAGATCATCTCTCTAGGTTAGGGAAAAGCAAGGAGATTGATAAAAATGGCAAGATTCAGGAAGAGTTTCCTGATGAAACTCTGATGATGATAAGTAGAGTCAAAGCCCCTTGGTATGCAGATTTTGCAAATTTTTTAGTGGGAGAAATTATTCCAACAGGCTTAAGTTATCCTCAAAGGAAGAAATTCCTAAGGGATGCAAAATTATTTGTTTGGGATGATCCCTACCTTTTTAAGAGATGTAATGATGGGGTGCTTCACCGGTGCATTGCTGATTGGGAAATGGCTAGTATTTTAGAGCAATGTCACAACACTACTTACTTAGGTCATTATGGAGCAACTAGGACAGCAGTAAGGGTATTTGAGTGCGAATTCTATTAGCCGTACATATTTAGAGACGCACATACTTATGTGGAACAATGTGATCACTGCCAAAGAATGGGCAACATTTCTAAAAGAAATGAGATGCCATTATCTAGAATTTTAGAGGTCGAGCTCTTTGATGTGTGGGGGTTGGACTTTATAGGTCCTTTTCCCACATCGTATGGCAACAAGTATATCTTAGTTGGAGTTGACTTCATTTCAAAATGGGTAGAAGTTTTGGAGTCACCTACAAATAACGCTAGAGTTCTTATCCTTTTTCTTAAAAAACTCTTCTCTAAATTTAGAATGCCAAGAGCAATAATCAGTGATGGTGGATTACACTTTTGCAATAAACCATTTGAAGTCCTGCTAAGGAGATATGGGGTAACTCACAAGGTGGCAACATCTTATCATCCCCAAACAAGCAGACAGGTTGAGCTTTCAAATTGAGAGCTCAAAAAGATTTTGGAAAAGACAGTAGGATCGGCTAGGAAAGATTGGTCGAAGAAGCTCGATGATGTCTTATGGGCTTATCAAACTGCATTTCGAACTCCAATAGGAATGTCATCCTATAGGCTAGTTTATGGCAAAGCATGCCATCTTCCTGTAGAATTTGAGCATCATGCATTTTGGGCCATCAAGACCCTTAATTATGATTACAAAAAGGCGGTAGAACGAAGAATTCTCTAACTCTATGAGTTAGAAGAAATTTGAGATCTTGCATTCGAAAGCTCGAGACTCTACAAGGAAAAGATAAAAAGGAGACATGATGCCCATATTATCAGGAAAGATCTTAAAGAGGGTCAACATGTTCTTTTTTTTAACTCTAGATTTAAACTCTTCCCTGGGAAGTTCAAATCTAAGTGGAGTGGACCTTACAAGATTATTAAGGTGTTCCCTTTTGGGGCACTTAATTTACAAAGTACCAAGGGAGAGGTTTTTAGAGTTAATGGCCAACAATGCAAAATCTACCATGGGGAAAGCAATATTAACCTAATTGCGGAAGTGCAATTGGTTAATAAGTTGAATAATGCATAAACACGGAGATAGTCATGCTAACGACGTTAAATCATCATGTTTAGGTTTATTTTTATTAGTAATAGTATATATTTCTATTATTTTTACTAATAGGGTTTATATTATTTTCTTTCCCATGCAGTGAATTGAACGCAGTGACCTGGTTCATATGAGAGACTCATCACAAGTGTGAATACTATGGTACTATAGGGTGACTTAACTAGGCTTAGAGCCCAAAGAGTCCTTAGGAGAGGTAGTCTATCATGGTACTCGCACTAGAAGTTGTGCATTTTGCAAGGTCAGCGTTAGTTTTGTAAATATGTTTTGTGCTAAATATATGTATTTAGTTAGAATGTTAATTTCGAGAAAATTTCTGATTGATATTTGCCTAATCATTTTGAGAAGGGCAAAAGAAACCTTAAAAACTGAGCGGAGAGAGGAAAATTTCTTGAGGCACTCTAGAGGAACTTTAAAGAGTGCCTATAAGAATAGAATGACAATATTAGGTTTCTGCCACAAATGTGGCAAGTTGATACACGACGGTGTTTGTAGCAAACACAATACCATGTCGCAAACCGAGCAAACTGTCCTGTTACGTCAAGACCCAGTTCAGCTCAAAGCTGCCAAGGTTGCGAGGCCAGGGAGTTCGTCTTGGTACGCAATTGAAGAACTATGTGAGCGACGAATATCGAAATTACATCTCTGATGGTGATTGCATTAGATATAATATTATACGCCAATCGAGCAACTGTGCTATCACGTCGTAACCCTACTAGGCTTTAGGCCAAAAAGGTTGCAATAATCGACAATCCATCAAGAGATAATGACCCATCTGAATGGGGCGTCTAGTTTTGAAGCTTTCCAAGAATGCAGCGTACATAAAAGCCAAAAAAAACCATTAAAACACAAAAAAAATTAGTTTAGTTGTATATTTGTGTGTTATTTTTATAATTTATTTGTCTAAGTGTTTGTTAATTAGTTAGCATAGGTAGTATGTAAATGGCAAGAGCTATTTACCCAAAGATTCACTACCTGGCGCACGCCAATATTGCCCGAGACAACCATCTGCCGCGCGCCAGAACATTGTGGCGTGCGCCAAAAATGAAAAATGTAAAACCTGGCGTAGGCCAGGTACGTCTGGCGTACGCCAGCTAGGTCAGTTTGGGGACTATATATTCTACCGTAGCTGATTTTTGGTCACAATTCACAATCCACCAGAATTCTCAAATCCGAAACTTAGATCTACACTTGCCCAAGCATCCCAGATACATTGCCCGTATTACCCAAGTCTGGAAACACAATCCACGATGTCAGGAATTGAAGGATCAAGCCGGCTCATTAGGAGGAATACAGGGAAGCCCACGCAGACTCCTACACCGTTAGGATCAAACTCTTCATCAGATCGACCCAGAGACATTTACCACTGCTACAATGCTCCCTTCGCAATCTTCAACGATTGGGAGGGAGAGAGGTACCAAAGATTCTCTCGACTCACTATTGTAGAACATTTTAAGATTAATTGGAATGACATGAGAATCTTAGGGGTAGCTGATGAGTTAATAGAGGCTTTTGAGAAGCTGGGGTGAGAGTACTTTCAGGATAGAGAGATTTTGGCTAGGCAGGAGTTAGTGCTAGAGTTCTACTGCACTCTGCAGGTTGAGTGGAATAGGAGTCCATTCAGTGCACAAGTATTTGATACTGAGTTTAGCATGAATGAAGCTGAATTCATTGACCTTTTCGAGCTTTAGATTTCGAACCAACTAGTTTAGCTCACCAGGCTTGGCATGAGATCAGTGGTTTTTCTAGATACGAGTCGGGGAGGGCACCTAATGTGCTGATTAGAGAACCATACTTAGGAATCCTCCACTGATATATGACTCTGTCCTTCTCTGGTCAATGGGAAGAGTCTAAGGTTTTCAGATCTCAGCTATATGCCTTCGACTGCCTCTGCCACGACATTTGGTTTAACACTTATGCTATGGTGGTTGACTGCTATACCTAGGTCATATCATTTCTCGCATTGTACATCACCATTTTCCTGTGAGATTTTCAGAGTACATAGGGACATACGTGGAGCCGGTGGATCTCGACATCGACAAGCTCCACTATAGTAAGCTCATCAAGAGGACTATTACTCGAGATGGTAAGGAGATAGTGCGGTACAAGCCGTGGGAGGAGCGCCAAGCGGTCTTAGCTACCCTTACCAGATTGGGCCTTCCACTGTTGGTACAGGAGCAGATCCCTCATAAGCAGGACCCAGAGGAGGAGCATCATGACGAGGCTGGCACCAGCCATCAGTCTCTACGCCTACAGGTAGATCTTCATGATCAGTTTTCTGTGATGTAGTTGCAGCTGCAGGGCTACAGAGACCAGCTTTAGGGATATGGTGTCCAGCTTCAGCATTTAACATCAGCGACTGCTCGCATGGAGGCGTAGCAAAGAGCTGAGATGGAGGAGCAACGCGCCTTTAGAGCCGAGCAGAGGGCACACACAGTGTGGCTATGACAGTGGGCCGAGAACTTCGGCAGTGGATTTTCCTTTCCACCACAGTCGCCATCACGGGATTGACAGGGAGCTCCTACTTCCTTATTCTTTTTATTTTTGTTTTATTTTATTAATTTGCCCTTTTATGTGTTAGATTTTTGTTGAATTCGTTTGTTTGCTTATCTTTCTTTTTTCTTGCATGTTTGTGTTTTTATTTTTGTGTGATATTTGTGATTTTGTATGCGTGTATTAGACACCTTGAGGACATTGTGTCATTCAAGTGTGGGGGAGGGTTCCTTCCAGGAATCTTCCCTTTTAGGATGTTTAGTTTGTCTAGGACGTGTAGGTTAAGACTTGGCATGAAATTTCAATAAATTTGACCCCTCTCAAAAATTTTCAACTTATGTTAGAATTTTATCAAACTCTTAGTTAGGAATTTAATTTGAGCACAAAGCCTAGGAATTGGTAGAAACCTCATACTCGGTTGTTTAAATGAGTGGTTTCATTATATAGACTAGACTAGAGAGTTTACGAGAGAACCTTGTGAGAACTTGAGCTGACTGAAGAGACACCAGTCTCCTTTTTTTCATGAGGTGCATACTTGTGTTAGTTAATCAAGGCATTCTACTAGTACTTATCATAGTCTAGGTTGCGTGGAAGTTAGTGAGATGACGGGGCATTCTTTGATAATTGAGCCTAGAGCCTTAGAGCCAAAATCCCTTATTACCAATTGCAATAAACCCTTTGAGCCAAACCTTTTCTTGATCTTAGATGAGGAAACCAGTTACTAGAGCCTATTATCTATCATTATCCCTACCTTTGACCATCCGATTCGAGGACATTTAGGTTACGTATGTTGGGGATATATTGTATTGGGAGTAGTTGGTATATGAAACTGACTTGGGGTATATAGTTGGGATTATTTTATGGTATATGACCAGTCGAGAAGCCAAGTTGGCCTAAACATGTGCAGTTTGTATAGTAAGTTGAATGTAAAAGTCAAAAAAAGAGAGAAAGAAAGAAAAAGAAGTAAAAAAATGAGAAAAAGAAAGAAAAAGAATGTGAAGTTGAATAAGCATAAGTCTAGGTAAAACTTGAGCTTCTTGGTCTTTGTAAATTGGGATATTGGGGAGTGTACGTTTATTATATTTGGTGAGGATATTTTAGATTAGATGAGTGATTGCTTAGTTCATGTATTTAGTCCTCGGATTGGGTGGTTTAGCCACTTTCCATATATTTTTACCTCACCCTAACTTTCAGCCCCATTACAACCCAATGAAAAAGCCCTCCATCATTGACAACTATTGCGATTTTTAGATAGCACTGAGTAGGACGTAGGATGCTTTGAGATATTGACCTGTATGCAAGTGATAGAAAAGTTGACCATACACATTATATGAGTGATACACGTTATTATCCTCGAGAGTTAACCTTCTAGTGTCTTTTACATAGAGTTAACACTTGTTTAAACAATAGAGTATCGAGGTATCTACATGTTTGTAGTGCTTTGTGTTTTGTAATTGATAAACTAACTATGTTTATGATGAGATTTTCATATAAGTTGATGTTTTTGAGGGAAGTTAAGTATTGATGGAGTCGTGCCAAGTCTTTATCTCGTTATGTGTTTGTGATTTTTGTTTTGTTCTTGTCCGTATTTGAGTCTTGCTTGGGAACAAGCTAAGATTCAAGTGTGGGGGTGTGATGAGTGCTTAAAACACTCATTACTTGTGTCCATTTTCTAGTTCGTTCTTATTTTTTTAGGTTGTTTTATTTTAGTTTTAGTTATCTTTATCTTAGTTTTCTTTATTTTATGTTTTTAGTTGTGTATTTTGTTTTTCATCATGTTTTATGGTTTTTAGGAGCTAAGTCAAGGAAATGGATGATGACCGAGCTAGATGAGCAGATGCATGGACGAGAGGAATGATGCAAAGGCAAAGTAGAGCAACGCTGAAGACCTGGCGCACGCCAGAAGAAGGTGGCGTACGCCAAAAATGCACCAGAAGCAAATGACCATGAGCAAGAATGACCAGACGCAAACGACCGAGCACCTAAGACCTGGCACGCTCCAGGCACAGTTGGTGAGCACCTGAGGATCTGGCGCATGCTAGGCAGAGTTGGGGCATGCCAGACCAGACAGTGACAGAGCTGCCACTTGCCTCTTTGAGTAGAAAACACTAGAAGGGGTCATGCACTCGGGATTTCTTGGCCGTCTAGTGACTATGGTAGACCATTATGGTGTAGGTGTGGATAGTTGTTAGGATATTATGTTAGTTTATATTAGTTTTTACTTTTAACTTTTGTTTTATGTTAATAATGAACATTAGTGTAGAATAGACAAGTTGGAGAGTGTGGAGAGAAAGGCAGCACGAACTTGGGCCATCTTTCAGTGAAGAACATGAGGAAGAAAGCTGGCTTCACCCATGTAAAGCTTTCTTCACTTAAACTCTTCATTTAGTTAATTAATGCTAAGTATGTTCATGTTTATGTGTATATTGTTCTTTGCAAGCATGTGTGAGTAGTTAATCTATGAGTTTGGTGTCTTGAAGCCAAGATGTAGTCACAGTTTAGAGGGTTAAAAACATGATGAACATGCCAAACTAAGGAACTTAATGCCATGCTAAACTTGCTTGATCACCAAGGTTAGAAGTTAGTTTAAACTTGAGACCGATAGGAGATGGTTTAAATGGAAAGGTTAGTTAGATAAGTTGCTCGTTCGAGTTGCTAATACTCTTAGTCAGTGATTTATTGTCCTTAAAGTGATGCATATAGTTGGTTCTTTGCTATGCTTCATTGGTTTTTGGGGTCGAGAGAAAATCTTACCATTCTAAGCATGGTAAAGAAGCAATTTAGGCCATTCTAGCACGAGAGTGTAGTTTGGTTGATTTCGAAACACTAGGACCATGTTATGTACTTAGTAAACCTTGTGAATTTGTTGATTACTGTGGTTTTAAGTTCACTTTGCTCATTTGTGCATATTAAGTTCTTCAAAATCTGTTAGAAAACCAAACCTTCAAGTAACTAAGTTCATACTTTATAGATTAGTAAACTGACTTAGAACGAGTGTTTCCATCAAACCACTTCATAAATTGATCTTAGACAAGTTACAAATCCTAGTTGAAGCTTTAAACTCGGTCCTTGTGGGACGATTTTACCTTACTTACTCATTTGTGCAACTTTGCTTAAAAAAACTATTGTGTTGGCGCACGCCAGAAATTGGTGGCGTACGCCAACTTTGGCCATCCGAGGCAAAAATTCTCATGCCAGAAGAGTTGGCGTACTCCAACTCTTCTAAATTGTTAAACTTGGCGCACGCCAGACATTGTTGGTGTATGCCAGGTTATCTAGGCAGACAACCTGTTGTCTAGAAAAATAACAGGAAACTTATAAGGATAAGAGCAGACCGTCTTGGAAGAGAGCGCGGAACAGAGAGACAAGATAAAGAAAGAATGGACCTAGGGCAAGAAGGTCAAGGGGACAGAGTACCTGGTCCTCGACCTTCTTTAATGGACCATAGAAGACCAACATATGAAGGAGCCTTAACGGCAATCCAATGGCCAGCTGTTGAAGCCAATCACTTCAAAATTAAGCCAGCTATGATTCATAGGCATCAAAAGCTTTAGGTTAGTTCTATGGTTTAACTAATGAAGATCCCAATGAACATCTAGGAAACTTTATGGAATTAGCTGATAACTTTAAGTATCCTGGAGCTTCTGATGATGCTGTAAAAATCAGAATATTTCCCTATATGTTAAGGGACAAGGATAAACTTTGGTATAAGCAACTCAAGGGTACTCCAGTAATCACATGGGAGCAATTGGCAAAATGCTTTTCTTGACAAATATTTCCCATACTCAAAGACTAATAAACTCGTTAAAGAGATCACTGACTTTGAACAATATGAAGTAGAGTCTTTGAGTGAAACTTGGGAGAGATTTAAGGATTTGCAACGTAAATACCCACACCATGGTTTGTCTGAGGAGTCTCTGCTTAAGACTTTTTATTTCAGCCTGTCTTCAACAACAATGGGAACTGTTGATTCAGCTTCCAATAAAAATTTCATGAGAAAGGAAAGGGGTGAAGCCCACCATATTCTAGAAGAGCTGGTAGCAACAAACAGGATAATCAGGAATGAGAGAAAAAACAATGCATTAGAGAGTTAAGGGAGGTAACTGAGCAAAGTGAGAGAAGAGGAATAATTGAACTTGATGCTTCCTCGTCTTTTTAAGCGCAATCAGACTTGGTGGCAAAGTAATTACGTGATTTGACTCTAAACAAAGTTGATGCTGTTGCTTTACAACAGCATTGTGAAGCCTATGGCAACACTGACCATAAGATTAGTCAATGTGCGATGATGAGCCAACTTACAGAGCAGGTCAATTTAATGAGTGGTCAAGGACAAGGAGGAAATCAAATGGTAAACAATCCATATTCCTCTACATACAATGCTTGATAAAGAAATCACCCTAACTTCTTATGGAAAGAGAGAAATAATGATGATAGTATGGCAATCATTCCTGATAAAGGATTGCCTTTACGTATCTCACAACAAGGACCACCACCTAGTTTTCAACCATGTGGGTTCTTGGGAGAAAGAATGGTAGCACTTGAGGAGAGATTTGACAAGGTTGAGAAATTCATCCAACAAACCAAAGAATCATCCAATAACCAAAATCAAATCTTGAAGGCATTAATGGCCCAGGAAGCAAGGCATAATAATTTGGAATAATTTCTAAAAGGACAAGCAACTGCCATGCGTAACATGGAAGTACAACTTGGAAAATTGCAAAGGCAAATGTACAAAGAGCATCTGGCTCTCTCCCAAGTTCTATTGAGGCAAATCCTCGAGGCTAAGTCAATGCAATCTACTTGAGGAGTGGCAAGGAATTAGCTTCTCAAAAAGTCAAAGAGAAGACTAAGGAGAGTGATGCAAAAAGTCCAATCAAGGATAAGGAGGAAGAAGTTCTTAAGGATAATGTCCCGCAAGAAGAAGTTGCGGAGGAAGAAGAAGTTTATGTACCACCACCACCAATCCATGTGGTACGACAACCCTACTTATTCTTATTGCGATTCACTATAATTCTACTGATAAATTGGCACACGCCGACCACAATTGGCACACACAAAGTTTATTTGTCCGTGAGGTTTTTGGCTCATGCTAGGTGCTATTGGCGTGTGCCAGAGCTTCGGACTAGTCGAAGGGTGGTGCACGCCACCCATTTGTGGCATACGCCAAGAAGATTGGACAAATGATCAATCATACATTATTAAGTAGAATTATGGTAGAACGTTTAGAAAAAAAATTGAATCATCAATTGGCGCCATTACCGGGGATTGAGAATTTAGACTCTCAATTCAGTTTACGAACTCGTATTAGTATATTTTTATTTTTATTTTTAGACAATGTGACTTATCTTGCTTGACAAGTTACATGCATGCCCTTAACCCATTTAACCAATATTTCTCTGTTAGAGATTGAAGAAGAAATAACATGGTTAGAAAGGTCATTACGGAAGGAGAGAAGAGAGAAAGAAAGAATAGACCAAAGGGAAGAGGGTCAAGGGGCTAGAGCTCATGCCCTTAGACCTTCTCTAATAGACCATGGGAGACCAACATATGAAGGAGTATTAACTGGAATCCAACGGCTAGCTGTTGAAGCTAATTACTTCGAAATTAAGCCGGTTGTGATTCATATGCTTCAACCTTTAAGTCAGTTCTATGGTTTGCCTAATGAAGATCTCAATGAACATTTGGGGAACTTCATAGAATTAGCTGATAATTTTAAGTATCTTGGAGCATATGATGATGCTGTTAAGATCAGAATGTTTCTTTATATATTAAGGGACAAGGCTAAATTCTCGTATAAGCAACTTAAGGGTACTCCAATAATCATATGTGAGCAATTGGCAAATGCTTTCCTTGACAAATATTTCCCCTACTCAAAGACTAACAAGCTCGTTAAGGAGATCACCAACTTCAAACAATATGAAGGAGAGTCTTTGAGTGAAACTTGGGAGAGATTTAAGGAATTACAACGAAAATGCCCGCACCATAGTTTGTCTGAGGAGTCTCTTCTTAAGATTTTTTATTTTAGCATGTCGCCAACAACAATGGGAACTGTTGATTCAGCTTCCAATGGTAATTTCCTGAGAAAGGAAAAGTGTGAAGCCCACCATATTCTGGAAGAGCTGATAGCAAGAAATAGGATAATCATGAATGAGAGAAAAAAATAACCCATTAGAGAGTTAAGGGAGGTAAATGAGCGAAGTGAGAGAAGAGGAATAATTGAACTTGATGCTTCCTCGTCTTTTCAAGTGTAATTAGAATTGATGGCAAAGCAATTGCGTGATTTAACTCTAAACAAAGTTAATGCTATTGCTTTACAACCGCATTGCAAAGCCTGTGGTAATATTAGCCACGAGATTAGTCAATGTGCGATGATGAGCCAACCTATAGGGCAGGTCAACTTTGTGAGTGGTCAAGGACAAGGAGGAAACCGAATGGTAAACAATCCATTATCCTCTACATACAATCCTGGATAGAGAAATTACCCTAACTTGTCATGTATGAGAGAAACAATGATGATAGTATGGCAATCATTCCTGATAAAGGATTGCCTTTACGTGTATTACAACAAGGACCACCACCTAGTTTTCAACCACATGGGTTCTTGGGAGAAAGAATGGTAGCACTTGAGGAGAGATTTGACAAAAATTGAGAAATTCATCCAACAAACCAGAGAATCATCCAATAACTAAAGTCAAATCTTGAAGGCATTAGCAGCCCAGGAAGCAAGGTAGAACAATTTGGAACAATTTCTAAAAGGACAAGCAACTGCCATGCGTAACATAGAAGTATAACTTAGGGAAATTGCAAAGAGAAATGCAAAAAGAGCATCTGGTTCTCTCCCAAGTTCTACTGTGGCAAATCCTCGAGGCTAAGTCAATGTAATCTACTTGAGGAGTGACAAGGAATTAGCTTCTCAAAAAGTCAAAGAGAAGGCTAAGGAGAGTGATGCGGAAAGTCTAATCAAAGATAAGGAGGAAGAAGTTCTTAAGGACAATATCCCGCAAGAAGAAGTTGCAGAGGAAGAAGAAGTTTATGTACCACCAACACCAATGGTCCCCATTTTTTCTTATCCTCAAAGGGTAAAGAGAAAGTCAGGGATGGATGAAAAATTTCTCTGTTTCATGGAGAAAATGAAGAATGTGTAAATAAGCATCTCTTTCTTAAAGATGCTAGATCAAGTTCTACATACGCCAAGTTTCTAAAGGAATTAGTCACTAAGAAGAGGAAGTAGGAGGATGGAGAGACAGTCATGCTCACGGCTGACTGTAGCTCTCTAATTTCACAAAATCTTCTGATGAAGCTAAAAGATCCGGGGAGTTTTACAATTCCCTGTTTTCTTGGTGAAACCAAGTTTCCAAAATGTCTATGTGATTTAGGCGCAAGTATAACCTTGTTGCCTTTGTCTATATTTCAAATACTAGGTTTATTTGAAGTTAAGCCAACTTCAATGCTTCTCCAGTTGGCAGACCAAACTTTTAAGAAGCCATACAGTATGGTTGAGGATGTCCTGGTGAAGATTGATAAATTCATCTTCCTAGTTGACTTTGTGGTTCTGGATTTCTCTGAGGACAAGAACTGTCCACTAATTTATGGCAGACCTTTTCTCAACACAGCACATGCATTGGTAGATATGCATAATGGTAAATTGGTACTCCGAATTGGAGACAAGAAGGTTGAGTTCAACATGACAAGTTTTATGCACCATCCTCTTGATGAGGGAATGTACATAAAAATTGATATTGTAGATGAGTGTATCCTTGAGTTCTGCAAGGAGAAAATCTCTAGAATTGAGGATAAAGAACTAGAGAAAGAAGAGGAGGATATTGTGGATGAAGTGAAGGAAGAAATTGACAAGAAAGGTCTACTTGAGGAGCTCAAAATATACTTAAAATTTCGTACTCCACCCTCAATTGTAAAAGCTCCTTCCTTAGAACTGAAAGAGCTACCCTCGCATCTGAGATGGAGGGAGATTACCGATTATTATATCAAACAAGCTCACTGAAAAAGAAGAAGAGAAAGTGCTCACAGTCATGAACAAAAGGATTAAGGCCATTGCTTGGCAAATATCAGATATCAAGGGGATAAGCCCAGAAATTGTGATGCACCATATTCACATGGAGGATGGAGCAAGGCCAAGAGTAGACCGACAAAGGAGATGTAATACTCACATGAAGGAGGTTGTTAAGAAGAAAGTGATAAAACTCCTCGAAGCCAGAATTATCTATCCAATCTCAGATAGTGAGTGGGTTAGTCCGATTTACTGTGTTCCAAAAAGAGGGAATGATAGTTGTGGTCAACAAGGAAAGGGAACTCATCCCAATAAGAACTGTGACTGGATAGAGAATATGCATCGATTATCATAAATAAAATGATGCTACACGGAAAGATCATTTTCCACTTCCATTTTTTGATCAAATATTAGAAAGGATTGCGGGGTATTCTTATTATTATTGCTTTTTTGGATGTGTACTCTATGTACAACCAAATTGCAATATACCTCAGAGATCAAGAGAAGACATCTTTTTGCACATCGCATAATGCCATTTGGATTATGTTGTGCTCCAGCAATGTTTCAACATTGCATGGAGTCTATCTTTTGGGAAATGAATGAGAAGATTATGAAAATCTTCATGGATGACTTCTCTATTTTTGGAGACTCATTTGATCATTGTCTTGACAACCTAGACAAAGTATTGAAGAGATGTGAGGAAAACAATCTTGTGCTCAATTGGGAAAAGTGCCATTTTATGATAGACGAAGGGATAGTCCTTTAGCACAAGATGTCTAGAGCAGGAATGGAAGTTGATTGAGCTAAGATAGAGGTGATAGAGAAGATGGATGCACCAACCACCGTTAAAAGAGTTAGAGCATTTCAAGGTCATGCCGGATTTTACACAAGATTCATCAAGAACCTCTCTCTAATTGCTAAGCCTTTAACAAATTTGCTGGTTAAGGATGTATCCTTCAACTTTGATGAGAACTGCCTTAAGGCATTTGATTCTCTAAAGAAAGCTCTTATCACAGCTTTTGTGATTTCATCACCACACTGGAAACTAACATTTGAATTAATGTGTGACGCCAGTGATCTTGCTTTGGGTTGTATGCTCGGACAGAATAAAGAAGGGAAACTCCATGTCATCTACTATGCAAGTAGAGTACTAGCAGGAGCTCAACTCAATTATATAACCACAGAGAAGGGGATGCTTGCGATTATTTATGCGTGTGACAAATTGAAATTGTACTTGCTTGGTTCAAAAGTAATAATTTACACTGACCATTCAGCTTTGAGATATCTTTTCTCAAAGCAAGATGCCAAACCTCGCTTGATGCGCTAGATTTTGTTACTCCAAGAATTCGACTTGTCCATTAAGGACAAGAAAGGAGCAGAAAATGTTGTCGCAGATCATCTCTCTAGGCTAGAAAAAAGCGACGGTATGGAGATTGAAGGGAATATTCAAGAAGAGTTTCCGGATGAAACTCTTATAACGATGAGTAGAGTAGAAGCTCGCTGGTATGTAGATATGCCAACTTTTTAGTTGGAGGAATTATTTCTGTAGATATGAGTTATCCTCAAAGGAAGAAATTTCTACAGGATGTTCAGATGTATGTTTGGGATGATCCGTACCTTTTCAAGAGGTGTAGTGATGGGGTTCTTCAACATTGCGTTGCTAGTTGGGAAGTAGCAAACATTTTAAAGCAATGCCATAACACTCCCTACTCAGGTCATTATGGAGCTTCAAGAACTGCATCTCGAGTCTTTGAATACAAATTCTATTAGCCTTACATCTTCAAGGATGCATGTAGTTATGTTGAGCAATGTGACAGCTGCCGAAGAACGGGAAATATCTCAAAGAGGAATGAGATGTCATTATCTGGAATTTTAGAGGTTGAGCTCTTTGATGTTTGGGGATTGAACTTCATGGGACCTTTCCTAACATCATATGGCAACAAGTATATCTTGGTAGGAGTAGAGTATGTTTCACAGTGGGTAGAAGCTTTGGCATTGCCGACAAATGATGCTAGAGTAGTTATTAGATTTCTTAAGAAGCTCTTCTCGAGATTTGGGGTACCATGAGTGATAATCAGCGATAGTGGGTTATATTTCTGCAACAAGCAATTTGAAGTCTTCTAAAGAGATATGGGGTAACGCATAAGGTGGCAACACCTTATCATCCCCAAACTGGCAGACAGGTTGAGCTTTCAAATCGAGAGCTCAAGAAAATCTTGGAAAAGGCGGTCAGAACAGTAAGAAAAGACTGGTCTAACAAGCTCGATGATGCCTTATGGGCATATCAAAAGCATTCAGAACACTAATAGGAATATCACCTTATAGGCTTGTTTATGGAAAAGCATGCCATCTTCTAGTAGAGCTTGAACATCGTACATTTTGGGCAATCAAGACCCTTAATTATGATTATAAAAAGGCTGGGGAGCGAAGAATTCTCCAACTTAAAGAGTTGGAGGAAATGCGTGACTTGGCATTCAAGAGCTCAAGGCTTTACAAGGACCAAGAGAAGACATGATGCCCATATCATCAAGAAAGATTTTAAGGAGGGTAGCATATTCTTCTCTACAACTCGCAACTAAGACTCTTCCCGGGGAAGCTCAAATCCAAGTGGAGTGGCCCATACCAGATTGTCAAAGTATTCCTTTTTTGGGCACTAGATTTGCAAGACAGCAAGGGGTTAGTCTTTAGAGTCAACAGCCAATGATGCAAAATTTACATTGGTGGGGGCGACATTAATCGAGATGTGGAGGTGCACTCGGTTTATGTGCCATTTAGTGCTTGAACATTTGGAACAAAGTAAGGCTCTTTTACTTATAAAGAATAAAGAACATGATGTTTTGCGGTAAGTATATTCGTCTAGTTAGTGTCTTAGTATCTAGGAAAATCCTGATTGACATTTGCCTCATCATTCTCCGACTACCAAAAGAGACTTTGAGAATCAAGCTATATGAAGAAAACTTCTTGAGACACTCGAGGGGAACATCAAAGAGTGCCTACAAGAGGAGGATAAAGCAATTTAAATTTTGCCTCAGGTGTGGAAAGTTAGAACATGATGGAGACTATAGTAAGAATAGCACTAACTTGCAAAATGAGCATACCATGCTACTATGTTGTGACCCTATTAGGCTTAAAGCGAAAAAGGTTGCACGCAGAGGTAGTTCGTCATAGTATGCCATTCGTGAGTTGTGTGAATTATGAAAGTTGAAGTTGCACCTAAAAGTTGTCCTCTAATTCTTGGAAGACCTTTCCTCAACACCGCACGTGCTTTGGTAGATGTTCACGATGATAAATTGGTACTTCGGGCAGGGGAGGAGAAAGTAGAATTCACGATGACAAAGGTCATGCGCCATCCTTTAGATGAAGGCACGTGCATGAAGATAGATGTTTTGGATGAGTGTTTCCGTGAAGTGGAGAAGGAGATCCTCTCAAGCATTAAGGATGTTTATGATGATGTAATTCCCAAGGAAGAAGAGGGGAATTTAGAAGAGTTTGAGGAGGAAGTTGATAACAAAGTCATCATGCGAGAGATAGAACTTAATTTGAAATATCGGACTCCACCTTCTATAATCAAGGCTCCTCTTTTGGAGTTGAAAGAACTACCCTCTCATTTGAGGTATGTTTTCTTGAAAGAAGAAAGGACACTACCGATTATCATTTCCAACAAACTCTCAAAGGAGGAAGAGGATAAGGTGCTTAAGATCGTGAACAAGTGGATTAATGCCATGGCTTGGCAAATATCCGATATCAAAGGGATTAGTCCTAAGATAGTTATGCATCATATCCATATGGAAGAAAGAGCAAAGCCGAGGGTGGACCGGCAAAGGAGGTTAAACCCAAACATGAAAGAAGTGGTGAAGAAGGAGGTGATTAAGCTCCTTGAGGCAGGAATCATTTATCCGATATCGGATAGTGAATGGGTGAGCCCAATACATTGTGTCCCCAAGAAAGGGGGGATGACAGTTGTGATTAATAAAGAGGGTGAGCTCATTTCCACGAGAACAGTGACTGGCTGGCAAGTGTGTGTTGACTATCGGAAATTGAACGATGCAACATGCAAGGATCATTTTCCTCTCCCATTCATTGATCAACTGTTGGAGAGAATTGCTGGATATTCCCATTATTGTTTCCTTGATGGATATTCCGGTTATAACCAAATTACGATTTACCTAAGGGATCAAGAGAAGACTTCCTTCACTTGTCCTTTTGGTATTTTTGCATATCGACGAATGTCGTTTGGACTTTGTTGTGCTCCAGCGACATTCCAACGATGCATGGAAGCAATATTCTGGGGAATGAATGAAAGGATTATGGAGATCTTTATGGACGATTTCTCGGTATTTGGAGATTCATTTGATAATTGCTTGGAAAATCTGGATAGAGTTATGGAGAGATGTGAAGAAAAGAACCTTGTTCTCAATTGGGAGAAATGTCATTTCATGGTAGATGAGGGCATTGTTCTTGGACATAAGATATCCAAAGTTGGTATGGAAGTTGATAGAGCAAAGACGGAAGCCATAGAGAAGATGGCCGCACCAATTTCAGTTAGAGGAGTGAGAGCTTTTCTTGGACACGTAGGATTTTACCGACGATTTATCAAAGATTTCTCTCTTATAGCAAAGCCGCTTACTAACTTGCTAGTAAAGGAAGTACCTTTCAACTTTGATGAGCCTTGTCTTAAGGCATTTGCTTTGTTGAAGAAAGCTCTTGTCACAGCTCTGGTAATTTCATCTCCGGATTGGAATTTACCATTTGAGTTAATGTGTGACGCAAGTGACATTGCTTTAGGATATGTACTTAGTCAAAAGAAGGAAGGGAAGCTTCATGTGATTTACTATGCTAGCAGGGTGTTAGTGGGTGCCCAACTCAATTACACGACAACTGAGAAGGAGTTGTTAGCGATGGTCTATGCTTGTGACAAATTTCGTCCATACCTGCTTGGATCGAAGGTGATCATTTACACCGACCATGCTGCCTTGAAGTATTTGTTCTCTAAACAAGATGTTAAGCCTAGGCTTATGCGATGGATTTTATTACTACAAGAATTTGACTTGTCCATCAAGGATAAGAAAGGATCGGAGAATGTAGTAGCAGATCATCTATCTCGCATTAAGAAGAGTGATGGAATGGAGACACAAGGACGAATTCAAGAAGAGTTTCCGGATGAAACTTTGATGTCATTGAACAAGATGGATGTTCCTTGGTTTGCTGACATTGCCAACTACTTGGTAAGAGGAATTATTCCAAATGATTTGAGCTATCCTCAACGGAAAAAACTTCAATGGAATGCTTATTTCTACATTTGGGATGATCCTTATCTATTCAAGCGGTACAATGATGGAGTGCTTAGACGGTGTATTGCCGATGATGAAGTAGGAAATGTTTTAGCACAATGTCATAACACCCCATATTCAGGTCATTATGGAGCGACAAGAATGGCATCGAGAGTCTTTGAATGTGGGTATTATGGAATCCTTGATGCTAGGACAAGAATGCCGACAATATTTTTAGAGATGCTAGGACATTTGTTGCTCAATGTGATCGATGTCAAAGAACCGGGAATATTTCCAAGAGGGATGAGATGCCACAATCTGGAATCCTTGAAGTTGAACTCTTTGATGTTTGGGGTTTAGACTTTATGGGACCATTTCCAACCTTCTATGGAAACAAATACATTTTGGTAGGCGTTGATTATGTGTCTAAGTGGGTTGAGGCTTTGGCTTCACCAATGAATGATGCTAAGGTAGTGATTCGCTTTATCAAAAAGCTCTTTTCGAGGTTTGGCGTACCAAGAGCAATCATTAGTGATGGAGGTTCGCATTTTTGCAACAGACCATTTGAAGTTTTATTGAAATGGTATGGGGTGACTCACAAAGTTGCTACACCCTATCATCCTCAAACAAGTGGTCAGGTAGAACTCTCAAATTGGGAACTCAAGAAAATTCTTGAGAAGACAGTGGGAGGAGCGAGAAAAGATTGGGCGAACAAACTTGATGATGCCTTGTGGGCGTATAGGACGGCTTTTCGAATGCCTATTGGTATGTCGTCATACAAGCTTGTTTATGGAAAGGCATGTCACCTTCCGGTTGAACTTGAACACTGTGCGTTTTGGGCAATTAAGACCCTTAACTATGATTATAAAAAGGCTGGTAAGAGACGGGTGCTCCAACTAGAAGAGTTGGATGAAATACGGGACATGGCATTTGAAAGTGCGCGTCTCTACAAAGAGAGTTCAAAGAAGAGGCATGATGCTCATATTGTAAAGAAAGAGTTTAAAGAGGGACAACAAGTTCTTCTTTATAACTCTCGTTTGAGACTCTTCCCGGGCAAACTAAAGTCCAAGTGGAGCGGTCCATTCAAAGTTGTGAAAGTTTTCCCATTTGAAGCACTTGACTTGGAAGGAAGAGATGGAGAATTGTTTAAGGTGAATGGCCAAAGGTGTAAGATTTACCTTGGTGGCGAAGTTGAGCGGCATTCGGAGGTACAAGTCGTTACTTCCTCCGAAAGCAATTGAGAATTTGAAAACATGTTAGTGTATATAGTAGATAATTTTTAGTTTTTTAGAATTTGTGTCCTCTTTTACCTGCAGAGATTAAAGAACAGGATGTTTTGCATTAAATATTTTCTTTTACTTAGAGTCTTACTTGCTCAACAAATCCCAATCGACATTTCCCTAATCATTCTTTGTAGAGCCAAAGAATCTTTAAGACTTGAGCGTAGTGAAATGAATTACTTGAAGCACTCGAGAGGAACGTCAAAGATGGCTTATTATCGAAGAATGAAAAGATTTGGATTTTGTCCTCGCTGCGGGAAATTAGAGCATGACGGAGAATGTAGCAAGAACACTACAAACTCACAAGATGAGCGTACCACACTACTCCGCCAAGACCCCGTTAAGCTATACGCTGAAAAGGTCGCTTGGCGAGGGAGTTCTGCTTGGTATGCCATTGAGGAGTTATGTGAATTGCGAATTTCGAAGTTGAAGTTGTGACCCATGAACTTGGGGCGTCTCGTTTTCAAGCTTTCCAGGAATGCAGTATAAATAAAAGCCAAAAAAATTAGAATATTTTTGTTTTTCAAAATTTTAAGTTCTTTGTGAAGTTTGTATTGTATGCATGTTCTTATATTGTGTTTGGTTGAAGTATGTGTGTTTGCATGTTTGTACCTATTGTCTTGATGAATTTTGTGAATTTCATATTTTTCCACTTGTTTGATGATTTGGTTTGATTGAAGATATTATTGAAGAGTGCATGGCTAAGCTTGAGAGAAGAAGCTCAGGGAGGTTCGTAACACTAGGCACAGGTCATCCGAAACGGTATGCAATTTTTGAAGACTGACCTGACCTGGGGGGAGCCAAGATTTCTTGCGGCCGCCAACCACGAGCAAATGGCGATCGCAAGAAAACACTAGCGGCCGCCAAGTTTACACAGAGAAAAACATTGGTGCCCGCAAGAAAAAATTGGCGACCGCCAATTTTGTACAACTAGCGAGCGCAAGAATTAGTTGGCGGGCGCCAATTCTTCACAGAGAAAATTGGGAGCGGTCGCCAAAAAAATTGGCTCCCGCTAACTTTACCCAAAACCCCTTTAAACACCCGAAAATCTTCCACTCTTCATCCATTTCAACCATTTTTCACTTTCAACACTTCCTCTCCCTCTCATTCCTCTCAAACACACATACCCAAATCTTCAAACCCAACCTCTCCTTTTTATTCTTCTCCACCATAAACACCCACTCCATTCAACAATCTCCCAAAAACCCACAATCCCTTACTTCCTCCCTCCTACAATCTCAACCGCCGGCATCCATTCCAAGGAGTTAAGGTAAAAACCCAATACCCTAATCTTTCTTCTTTCACTAATTTGTAGATTGAATCAATGGCGGACAAAGGAACTTCAAGGACTACCTGAGGCAAGAAAGCAATGAAGCGTGTACGCGAAGCTACACTACCATCTCCACCAATAGATCTTCCCGACATTGCCGAGCAATTTGGGGCTCCTTTCGCAATCTACCATGATTAGGAGGGAGAGAGGTATTCTCGATTCTTGAATATTGATACAATTGCTCATTACGAAGTGAATTGGACTGATATGAAAACCTTAGGGTTAGATGAGAGATTTCGTAGGGCCTTGAAACATTTTGGTTGGGAATTCTATGCTGATCATACCATTGCTGCTAGGTTAGAGCTTGTGCGTGAATTCTATAGTACTCTGACAATAGCTGAGAATCGCAAGTCCTTTAGTGCCCATTTATTCGATACTGAATTTACGGTTAAGGAAAACCATTTCAATAGAATTTGCCACCTTTAATTTGGGGGTAGTACCTTAGACTTTGAGCCTCGTAGCAAAGCACATAGAGAATGGGCTGAAATCACAGGGTTTGAATGCTATGAATCTGGTAATGCACCTAGTGTGCTCATTAAGGACCCCATACTTGCCCTATTGCACCGTTTCATGACTATCACCTTTAGCGGACAATGGGAGGAGAGTAAGGTATTTCGATCTCAGTTGTATGCTATCCATTGCTTTAGAGAGCAGGAACCATTTTGGACATTTGGAATGGTTTTAGATGTTTTTCAACGTATTATAGATGCTAAACAACCCAGTCGTTTGTATCTTGGTCATATTATTTCTACTGTGGCAGCTAACCTTTTCCCTACTGAGTATGACACCTTTGAAACTGAGAACAAGTTTTATCCATGGGACCTGGACATCCGTAAGCTCACCGACTGCAAGCTCATTAAGAAGACCAAGAGCGGTAAAAAGGAAGTTGTGACGTATAAAGAATGGGAGGAATGCAAAGCTGTCCAGGAACGTCTAAGGCAAAAAGGTCCAGTAATATAGGTAAATGATGATGACATTCGTGAACGTTTGAATGCAGTAGATTCACGTGTGCAGGGATTGGAAGGGGCTTTTGCTTGAATGGAGGAAGCATAACAAGTCCGCTTTGCTCAACAACAAGCCCATGAAGAATGGATGAGAGCATGGGCTACAAGCTTTGGTGCCAACTACATACCACCTCCTCCTCCTCCTCCTCAACAAGATTGACAAGGGAGCACTCCATTTCCTTTTTCTTTTATTTTTGTTTTTCATTTGTCTATGTTTTGGTGTGCTTGTGTTTATTTTGTTTAGTTGATTTGGTGTGTAATATTTATGTTTTATATGTTTGTTTATTTCCTTTGTTTCGATGTGAAATATATGTGTGCTTTTGTTTGTGCTTTTGTATGCGTGTTTTGCGATTAGTTTATTCATTTCTTTAGGTGCTTATTAGTATCTTGTTTGTTCACTTTGAGGACAAAGTGTCTTCTAAGTGTGGGGGAGGGTTCCATTGTGGAATCCATTGTGTTTAGGTCCTTGTTTAGGTTGTTTATGTTTAGGTCCTTGTTTAGGTTGTTTATGTTTAGGTCCTTGTTTAGGTTGTTTGTGAAAATTTAAGTTTTGGCATAAAATTTTCAAAATTTGACCCCCCTCAACATTTTTTAGCTTGTTTTAGAAGATTGTCACGTTCTTAGTTAGGAATTTAGCTAGATCTCAATGATTAAGAATTGGTAGATTTCTCTAACTCGGTTGTTTAGGTTAGTAGTCTAGCTATGTAGATTAGACTATAGGGTTTATGTGTGAACCTTGTGAGGAAAATTAACCCGAAGGAGGAGACAACAGTCTTCAATTATTCATGAGGGGCATTCTTGAGTCTGGTTGATAGAGGTATCCTGCTAGTACTTGTTGTCGTCTCGGTTGCGTATGAGCAAAGTGTAGGAAGCAAACTTTTTCCTTGACATTGAGCCTTGTACTTATTAGACAAAATCCCTTGTTTTGACCATTTGAGCTTAACTTCTTATTGATTATCCTAGCCTAACCAAACTTAGCCTTCATTTCATCATTTCCCTTACCTTTGACTATCGAATTCTTGGACATGTTAGGGATGATGTAAATCGGGTTTAGTTTGTAGGTTGGTGTAAATATGGTTTGAATTTTTGGGACTTTGGTTATTAGAGTGGCTAAAACTGCGAAACCTAGTGTTATGTGTTTTCATTTGTACTTTTGTGTATATAAATGTATCAAAAAAAAATGCAAAAGAAAAAAAAAGGAAAAAGAAAGAAAAGAAAAAAAAGGTGAAAAGCAAAAGAAAAAGAAAAAGAAAAAGAAAAAAAAGGGAATTTAAATTTGGCAAGTGTAGTGCTTCGCAGTAATTAGCATTTGGGGTGAAATTGGGGAATTTGCGCGAATTGTGCTTGGTGAGAATGTTTAGAATAGACGAGTGACTAGTTTGTGTAAAGCATGTCCTCGAATTTGGTAGTTGAGCTACTACATGATACCATCTCCCATATACTTTTGCCCAGTTACTACCCTTTTACTATATTTGTTCCCCGATCATTAGCAATTATGCAACCTTGAGATGCAACTTAGTAGGACGTAGGATGCTTCGAAATATACAGGCCGATTATGCGAGAGATAGGTAGTTGACCACTTAAAAATTGAGTGAGAAACTTTCCGAATCCTTGTGAGTTTAACCCTCTAGTGTCTTTTATGTAGTTTTAACACTTTTCTAAACAATTGAGTAGGAGATGTTTACTATTTTTAGTCTTGATGTTTTAGTTGATGAACTAGCTTGGAGTGGGGTGATCTTGTGATTTGAGCTTGGACATATTTGAGGGGAGTTAAGTGGAGAATTTGACATGCCAAGTCTTTTGTTTGCTTGATTGTTTTTCTTATCTTTGTTGTGTTTTGTGTTTTGAGTCTTTTGTTTTTGCTTGAGCATTGCTTGAGGACCAGCAATGATTCAAGTGTGGGGGTGTGATGAGTGTGAAAACACTCATCTTTGGTATGCATTTTTAGAGTCATTTTGCCTTTGTTTCTTGTGTTTGTGTTGGAAATGCATAGTATTAGTGTGAATATCGTGCATTGTCCATTTTCGTGATGTCTTTTGAGTTTTATTGTGTTTTCCTTGGTTTCGTAGGTTTGGAGTGCTAAATGGAGGTTTCGGATGCACCATGCTTCATCGAATGCAATTGGGCCGGCCGGGAAGGAAGGACAAACAACTATGGACCGTGGGCTTTTGACATGGATTGACCTCTGGTAACTAAAATGGCGATAACTTTTGCATACGGCGTCCAATGGAGGCAATTGAGGTGGCGTTGGAAAGAAGACATCCAGGGCTACAACTTCGTCTCTAAGAGTCTTCGTCCATTTCGGAGTCTAAGATGGTCAAAAATCGTGTTCAAAGTCGGGGTCCGAATCTGGCGATTTTCCACCCGAGTGGGCCGAATTTGGAGGCAAAATTTGGGCCCAAGATGAGTGCCTTGGCCAAATTCCGTGGCTGCTACTTAAAGAAGAAGGAAGAGAATTGAGAAGACTTGAGACAATTTAGATATTTGGATTGAGTTAACTAGATTAAACTTAACTTTAACTTTGTTTTCCACTCATCCTTCATAATTGTAAAAACTTGAAGATTGGCTTGAGAGCTTTGAAGAAGGAAAAACTTGAAGAACACTTCATGAGCTTTCTCTCCTCTTAACTCCTTAATTATTTACATGCTTGTTTTACTTATGTTAAATAAAATATTTAGTTTGTTAGTAGCTATGTGTGAGTAGTTATTTTGTGGATTGGTGCTTATATGATTTCTAAGTAGCTAATGATCTAGAGGGGGGAGATTTAATGATTAATATTGTGTTCTAATCAATAATCTTAATGCTTGGTTTTGCTTGATCACCATAACCATGATTATATTTGATTTGAATATCCGAGAGGAATTGAGATTGAATGATTGATTGATTAGATGATTAATGATCTTTTGATGAGAGATCTCATGAGAAATTAGTTATCCAAAGGGTTATGCATATAATTGGTAATTGATAGGTCTAAATGAGTTTTTGGAGGCGAGAGCACATCTAATTCATTGAAAACTTGTTAAGAATTGATTTAGACTATTTATAGCGAGAGCATGAATATGTTGCCTAAGAAAAACTCGGATCACAATTGAACTTTGTAACCCCCTGTATTATTATGTTATTTGAATTGTTATAAGTACTAAGACCACTTTGCTTAATTTGTTAGAATCTTTATAATTTGTAATCGTAACTTGTGCCTTTGATTGAAGTGCTTAAATCGTGACATATGCTTTTGATTGAAGTGTATATCATATTTTGGAAATGGATTTTGTCTCAGTTAGGTGTCAATTAGTTACACTTAGAGTTAAGAATCGTCATTGCCAATATCCAAACCATAGTCCTAAACTAGTAATCAAGTCGAGTTAGCGGCCTATAACCAAGTCCTTGTGGGAAATCTTTTTTTTTGTTGGGTTTTTGGGGGTTGGCGTTGGGTCGGTCGTCGATGATGCTTCCTCCTTAAAGTGAAAGTCTCCTTGTCTGTTGGTCTTCGTCTCGTCTGATGAGTTCGCTTGGAAGAAACTTCTTCTTCAAGTGATTTATAATTATTTTTCGTTTTTGAAGTATTTATTTAATTTAACGCTAGGCTGGGTTTGTATTTAATTTATTTATAATTATTCTTCTTCTTCATGTGCTTTCAAGGAAGGAGACACGCAGAAAACCTTCTCGTCACTTACAGCTTTCTTGCCTCAAGAACAATTCAAGAACACAAAATCAGTCTAACAAAATGAAAATCTAGAACTTGGAGGTCGCTAGTCTAAAAATAGATGTTCTTCTCTTCTCCAAGCTTCCTTCTCTGCCTCCTTTCCTCCCTTTTGTCCTCCTTTCCAGCTTTCCAGCTGGTGTGGGCTAATATCCCTTTAGACAAAGCAAGGTGGGAAATTTGGTGAGGCATTTGTTTAAGTTCCTTTTCGGAGGCCAGCGTACGCTGAGAAGCCAGCGTACGCTGGGGTTGCATTCTGCCCCTTTTTGCCTCTTTTGCCTCTCCTCCTCGAACTAGCCCAGCATACGCTGGGTGGCTAGTGTACGCTGGCCTTCAAGGCTGCCCCTTGGTTTGTTTTACCTTCAAGCCTCCAATCTTTGCCCAACTCATTACTTATGTGCACCGATCTTTGCCCCAACTCTTCGGATGCTCCAAACACCTAAAAATACACAAAAACAACATACATTCTTCTCCTTGACCAAACATTGAAAATAAAACAAAAGAAAGACAAAACATGACTTAACATTTCCTAAAACATGACAAAAACTTAACAAACTAAAGTTAAATGAATGCATGTTCTCACATGCATCATAGTGCCTTTAGGATTTTTGGATAGAAGATTCTAGAGATATTTGAGGTTAACCTTATGATTGCCCTTTTTTTGGCATAATTAGGTCTTTGTAGAGTTAAACCATGACAATTCTCCTCTACTTAATTTTATGACTCCCTTATTGTAGCTTGGAATCTGGTAATCTTCTATTTGAATTGCCAAAATACATCTTTGTACTCCCAACTTATTTCAGTATCTGGTTGTCCTCTCCTATGTACTTTGTACTTATTGTATCATAGGATAGCTTGAATCTACCCATTTCTTTATCCTCTTCTTGGCGTATGCCAAGTATTCCTTTACTATCTTGCTCTTCTCATTTTAATTTTTATCAAACCAATAGTTAGCCAGACTCGATGCTGTATAGTCCATCATCATCGTAAAAAGGGTAAATAGTTGTTATCCTATTGCAATCTCAAATGGGCTTGTATTTGTAGGCTCGCTCTTATAAAAGTTGTAGGAGAATGAGCCATATCATACAACTTCGTCTAATTTACTTGGTTGACACTTACATAATGCTGCAAATAATTCTTGAGTAACTTGTTCACTCTCTTCATTTGTATATCCATCTGCACATGCACAACCGACAAGAAGTTCAAATCCATTTCCATTATCTTGAATAAATTCTTCTAAAATTGACTGATTAAACATATATCATGGTTGCTTATGATCGATTTTGGCAATCTCTAATATCTTACTATTTACTTGAAGAAGAGCTTTACTATTTTCTCTATGGTCCAATCTTTTGGTACACAAATGAAGATCCTATACGAACAAATCCACTACTATAATAATTGTATCATAACCATTAGATTTTGCAAAGGCCATGATAAAATTCATCGAAAAACTCTCTTACAATCTCCTAGGAGAAGGCAACGACTCTAGCAATCCTCCCAGGTGTTGGCACACCATATAAGTTTTTACTTAAAGATCTGCATCATTCTGCATGTATGATCAATAATAGAACTCCTTCATTATGGTTTGCATACAATTCATCCTTGAATGTGTTGATGTGTTGCCCACTTGGAGTTGTGACAATAGTTGCCCTTGGTGTGGTGTAATCTATCCTTGGCCAAAATTGGTGAATCTTTCCTTTGCTCACTTGCATCACCAACTATGTGTTAATGGGTCGTGTTTTTTGCCTTCTTTAATCTTGTCACGGAGAGTTGTTATTACCAAACTCACAAAGCTAAACCGATATCCTCAATTACCTTTTCTATTAACTCTTCTTCCCCTACTTGTATTGCCGTGAATCTCCTCAAGGGCAATTCTCCTTCTCTTGCAATCGACGCCGTGCAAGTAGTTTCACTAAAAATCACCATAATTTCAGTGTATGGAATGAAAAAAGCTCTAACCTTATTCATGAATTTGATACCGAGAATTACTAGATAGTCATCCATCGTGACGATCGAGAAACCTAATTCTTTTTGCCACTCTAAGTTGCACTTTCATTTTCTTTGACGCCCCAAAAATCTAGATCGAGATAGCATTCATCATCTTCAACGACCCACATGTTTTCTTGAAATTAATTTTTAGCTGCGGCATTTTGTTGACTTGTAGAAAATTATGGAAAATTCTAGTGTCAAGAACTATCTTAATTAACATTTTTTGCGTCGCATCATTCCAAATAGGACAAAGCCGCGTGTTATAACATAGAAGTGAATTTCTGACGACATGTTTGGGATAGGGTCCAGGTTCCAACCTAATACCATTCAAGTGGAAATATCGGTGAACCAATAACGTTAATGAGGTGGCCGTTTAATTCGAGTATATGACCAATAAAATTGATACTTTTACGCATGGCCTCAAATTCGTAACCCATTTATCAATTGGTCAAATCTTGCTAACTCTTTTATCAAGAAATTTTTTTTAATGAATGCTGTGATGCCCTGTATATGTATTATGTGAAACATTTAAGTGATGTTATTATTACTATCCATATCAAATAAGCTGCACATTCTTTTTTAGCACACATCCTCAAAAAAATTCAAGGTTAAACGCACTTGGCTGAAAATAGGATCAAGATGAGTGATCTTTTGGAAAATTTCTAGAGTGCATGCGAGTGAGAACAAAACATACTAGAAAGATGTGTGTTGGTACAGTGAAGCTAGTCGGTCAAATCACAGAGCATTATATTTGGTACCAGAGCGATCTCGGCTGTACAGTGTGATTCGGGGATCAAATGCACCTATAAGCAAGGAGTTCTGGTAGTGTGTATATCTAGCGCAACGAGGACATTGCCTATATTAAGGAAGCGTGAATATGATACCCCGTATATGTATATGTGAAACGTTAAGTGATTTGATTTTTACTATTTATATCAACAAGGTACACCTTATTTTCGAGCACACGTTCTGAAAGAACTTCAAAGTTAAATGTGTTTGGCTGAAAATAGGATCAGAATGGATACCTCTGTTATGGTTTAACCCTAGAATTTGAGAATTTGGGAATTATCCAGAAAAGAAGAGAAGAAGATTGACGGTTACGAAGATAGAAAAGGTGAAATTGATTGAGAGAGAGAGTTATAACTCAATGTTTACAAAAGATGTACTAAAGTCCAAATCTAGCCCATTGACCTTCCTGGGCCTTATTTATATACCGCAGGATTACATCTTGGTCATCACGTGGGAAAAGAATTACAAAATAGTCCTTAGTCCATAACAGCCTACCCCCTCAAGAACCTTGTCCCCAAGGTTAACAACGGAAGTAGGAAGAATGCAATATGCATCAAGAATAGCAAGCAACATCAACAGGGAACGAATTGCTTCCAGACAATTCACACAACTATAGCAGCGTAGCCTTGGATTGGAAACAAGCTAGTAGCAGGCTAAAGAGCGAATACTACCAACTCATTTCCCATCCAATGCTCAGAATCTTGCAGCAGATCAGAATAATCAACTGCAAAATTCTGCAGGAGTGTCTCAAAACTGAAAAGTGGGAAATTGGTGACGAAGTTCATCAACCAATTCCCAAGTAGCATCCTCCTCATTAAGATTCTTCCATAGGACCAAAACTTGGTCAACCTCCTTGTTGTGATAAAGATTCTTCCTTGTTGCCAACACCTTCTCATGTGCTACCACAACTTGGCCTTGAGCCTCCATAATAGGCAAGGATGGCATCACATCAGTTTCAGGAGGTAACCCACGCTTCAACACTAAAACATGAAATACAGGATGGATTAAACTTCCAGCAGGTAACTCCAACTTGTATGCTACATGACCCATCCTCTGCAATACACGAAATGGGCCATAAAACTTGGCAGCAAGTTTTAAATTTCTCCGAACATCCACAAAAGTTTGCTGATATAGTTGGAACATGAAGGACATGTGCTTCACGCTACCAGGGTCAAACACACGTATAATCAACATCTCCACCCTGAATGCGATAGTCATCAGCTGTAATGGCCTCTTCCCGGAGTGAATCTTCATATGGCCGTAGAGTCCTCTCGATGATTTGAACCTGCTTCCACACAAACCATATCGAACTCGAGTCTTCTCTTCACAGGAATGAAGCTTCAAGTGACCTTTAACAGAGTACTGCAATGTGAATTCGTTCCTACAAATCTTGCATGGTACCTTCTTTCCTCGATCCGTCGAAACACCATTCACAAGAATTGCAGCAACCTTCTTAAAGCACACATCTTTCCATTATTCACCAATTTCTCCAGTCTCAGCAACATCATCTATAACACTTGATATGCTCTTGTATATAATTGCCGTATCACACCCAACTAACTTGGCAGTTCTTTTTCCCGGATCAAAGACCATTATTGCAAATAAGCCATCAGTTATATCAGCTTGCTTTTCAATTAGTACCATGCTTATTCTGTTAACAACTTCAACTTCTTTAATACTAGCAGTTTGCAATTGCAGAGTATGACAAACACCAATAACTCTCACTTGAAGTCCCTTTTTCAAGTTAGCTTTTCCCATAAGGTTCTCCACAGAATGTTCAAGCTTACTATCACTAACTAGAATACAACAATCATCAAAAGAAACAATTTCCATTATATCATTCTGCGTGAGTTCATATTTCCAATCTCCAAAACTCCTATGTAACTCTTCTACAAACTCATACCAACTTGCATCCTTATGATCAATAATCCATGACAAGAACCACACATTAGCTTTTCCTCCTAGATACTTTGCAGCAACATTCACCTTGATCTCCGACACTCGATTCGACAAGAATTGTTCCTCACAAAGCCTAAACCAACCTCTAGGGTCCAGTCCTGAGAATAGAGGTATATCTAGCTTGAGAAAAGGGATTTGTACCTCATTATTCTCATTCCCATGCTCGTGACCCCTCTCCGATAACTGACCTTGTACAGGAACTCCGTCGCCGTGGTCAAACCAGCTCCCTCTCACACCACCATGTTGCGATGTCTCTAGGCTCACCGGTGTGCGGCAGTTGTTCTCCACATTTACAGAAGAGTGGCGGTTATTCGTAGGAGAGAGGCGGTTACCTCCAAACCTAGACAATCCTTCGTCCTCAACCCTGCGGATCTCAGGTGGAGTCGGTAGGAAGGGTCCTCGACTATCCTCTTCCATTCTGCCCTTCGCATTCTGAAATCCCGTCGCGATGCTCTCCGCGATCTCCTTCCTAATCGTCTCCAGGAGTGAGTCTAGCTTCTTCTCTACTCCGGTCAACCTCGCGTCTACCCTGGTCAACCTCGCATCCACCATCGCATGTCGCTCCTCCGCGGCATTGTGCCTTGCCTCGTACTTTGCATCCAAGTCGGAAAACCTAGCTTTGAAGCTCTCCTCCATCGCCTTAAACTTTTCGTCAAATTTTGACTTCGCAATTAGCTCACGAGTCCAAGAACGTAAGCTCTGATACCAATTTGTTATGGTTTAACCCTAGAATTTGAGAATTTGGGAATTATCCAGAAAAGAAGAGAAGAAGATTGACGGTTACGAAGATAGAAAAGGTGAAATTGATTGAGAGAGAGAGTTACAACTCAATGTTTACAAAAGATGTACTAAAGTCCAAATCTAGCCCATTGACCTTCCTGGGCCTTATTTATATACCGCAGGATTACATCTAGGTCATCACGTGAGAAAAGAATTACAAAACAGTTCTTAGTTCATAACAACCTATTAGGAAGTTTCCCAGGGTACATGCGAGTGAAGACAAAACACGCTGAAAAGATGTATATTAGTACACTAAAACTAGTAAGTAAAATCACAGAACGTGATGTTGAAGTTTCTCGGGAGGACAACTCCATCTAATTCAAGGTAAAGAAAAGACGAAAGGAAGACAACAAAGGAAAAACGTCATTACATGTTGAAACAAATAAATCGATGCGTGTACGGCGGGAAAAATGTATTGATGCCTATTTGGGTACAGTCACATCAAATAACTATGCGCCTCGTTATTAGTTTAGATATAACCTAACGACATTATTATAAAATTCAAAAATTATTAGGATTCAAATTCCGAGTGACATGGTATAAAAATTTGCCTAAAAAAGATTACAATTAGATAATTGAAAAATAATTGTTGGATTTCAATGAGACAAATTATCTTTATAATTCCATCATTATTATTAAAAATAATGCGGTGGTGAAGCTAAAGTTTTTCTTACTCTCGCTAATTGATTTTTTATTATTTTATATAGAATAAATAAGCTAAATTTAGCTCTGACTATAATCTTATCCGCTGAACTTAAGATATGTTGATTTGATAAGAGTATAGGGTAGAGTGTATATATGAATCTATGTTTATAATTAGGATGTAGTATACATTTTTATATAATTTTAGACCAACCCTAGATAGACCCTAGTTAGATCATAATAAAAACATTGTTAGGCCATAATCATACAATATCTAGACTTCGGTTAGACTTGAATTATCAAATTATACAATCGTGTTATGATATTGTAAATGAATTTTAATTGCGAAGGTGAATAAAAGTGAATTGAATGGCATAGGGAAGGATTAGAATTTGACGAAATTGTCTTTTGTTGAATATGTAATTTAAATTGTAAAGGAAGGAGCTTATACTATTTAATTTTTATGGAAAAAAAAATTCATATTTTGCAAATTTTTATTGTTGTTCATATTTAACGTATTGAATATCTTAAATTTATTTTAATTTAGATGCAAACTTATTTTGTAATATATAAATGATTAAAAGTACGATAAAAAGTCGGACCCTTCAATCTTGCAGACCTTGAGTGTCGTGAGGTTGGGATAGAGATCTGATAATAAAAAAAAATTTGTAATATCGAGAATAGAGTATCCATCTATTGACAAATATGTGATAAATTAGCAAGAGACTCTAGAGTATAAGAAGACTAAATTATAGTAGCTACAAAATAAAAGACAAACTACACGGTTTTCAAATGTAATTAACTCGTGTAAAAAAAAAATAGGTAGGGAGGTGTCGCGTGGAAGGCCACTGCATGAATGTAATGGGCGTCTGTCCCCGCAACGCACACTCGTCCACCTTCCCCCGCCTCCACGTAATACTCTGCCCTCTTTCGCCGCCCAAATAAAGCCTTTCCAGTTTAGCACCCCAACGAGGATATCGTGGATTGGGCTCGGTTCGGTATTTTTAACCTTTTAACGGCTAAACCTCAAGAAAAACGTGGAAGAGGTGGACTCTTGTGGCCCCCGCTACTCGGTTATACATCTTCTAAGGTGTCGGGCAGCTTTCCTTTTTCTTTATTTTTTCCCCATTTTACTCGGTTTTTTCTTCTATAAAGAAAACCTTCCAATTACCCACCCTTTCTCCTCCTCTGTCGCTCTCATTCTCATTGTGAAATCGTCTTAAAGCGGTCAGTGAATTTTTTTTGCATTTCCTCTCATCGCTTAAGATGTTGTGTGATTGTAATAGGTATAACTGTTGCTCTTCTTGTAATTGGGATTATAAAATTATTTGATAATTTATGTGCATGGAATTAATAATAAACCCATATGTATTAGGTCACATTTATTTGATCATGATATTTTTTTTCACAAAATTTGTCAAATTTCATGTTCCAATGTGTATTCGGACTTAATTTGCTCAGGTTAGTTTTGATGAAGACCCGAGATTTTGAAGGAATGAAATCTTGTAGGGAATGTTTCAACTTTCAGTCTGCAGCAATTGTTGCGTGGATTCATCATTATATGAATCGCCACGAAATTCTTGGCATTAATTATGTTGGAGATGTGGCAGTCAGGTGCAAAGGGGAAAAATGATTAAATTATTTTTATGTTCAGAAAGCAGTTTGAAGAGAGAAATTTATTTTTATGTGCTGAATTTGTGAATGAATGATTTCAGAATATATATTTATAGTTTCTTTTACTATTTATCGATATTCTTCTAACCTCGATGTCAATTAACAGAAGTTCTAGATTATTATTATTTTATTTTTTTTTTTTGCAATCTGCAGGTGAGAATGGATATCAGCTTCAAAGCATTCTTCTTTTCACTGTTCTTGACATCGTTAGTGTTTTCAATTGAATCCTCCTCGTCCAGTGATGGTTTGGTTAGAATTGGGCTGAAGAAGTTGACACTGAACCAGAACAGCCGACTTGCTTCCCAGCTTGAGCTGGACGATGTAAACGCTCTCAGAATCAAGAAATACCAGCTAAAATCATCAAGCCTAGGATCAGAGGATACTGACATTGTAGCACTCAAGAATTACTTGGACGCTCAGTACTATGGTGAAATTGGTATTGGGACTCCTCCTCAGACGTTCACAGTGATTTTCGACACTGGGAGCTCCAATTTGTGGGTGCCATCTGCCCAGTGCTATCTCTCCGTAAGTATCAAAATGTTAATGCTCTATTTATCAGAGGCAACGATTTTCATCCTTGTCTGTACGTGTACTTAAGTCGCACTATGTTTCATGGTTATACAGGTTTCTTGCTACTTCCACTCCAAGTACAAATCAAGCCAATCGAGTAGCTATAAGAAAAATGGTCAGAAAATTGATTTCCAGTGCTGCGTTATAACCACCTTACAGTTTATCTGCTTTCCAGTACGTCTGTTCCGGAGTTTATTAAAAGAGATAGGATAATGAATTCTTGGTGAAAAAAATGTTATAATAATCACACAAATACCAAATTCTTTTGGGGTGAGGGAAGGAAAGAGAAGTATTGTTTTGCGGGTCAATAAGCATGAAACAAGTTCTGGGTCCTTGAGCATCCTTGAAGGAAGAGAAAGGAGCTTAACATCCGATACATACATGCTCTGCATCTGGATATGTGACTTTAGTTTATAAACCCGGCATATCTTTATAATAGCATAATCACTTACGTGATTTCAGTTAATCTTTACAGAGCTTCAATTGTTTGCTTGCATAGATAATATGGTAAGACAGCTATTATATTGCATATTCGGACCCTAAACATGTGATGAAATTTGCAGGAAAGACTGCAGAGATTCGGTATGGTACGGGAGCTATTTCTGGTTTCTTTAGTAACGACAATGTCAAAGTTGGTAATTTGGTTGTCAAAGACCAGGTAGGCTACTCCGTTGCTCTATTCATAACTAAAATTCCATGTTGGATTTTTGCTTTTTGCTCGGTTATAATGCACTTGTTATTTGTTGAGATCAGGAGTTCATTGAAGCAACTAGAGAACCTGGCCTCACCTTTATGATGGCCAAATTTGATGGCATTCTGGGACTTGGTTTTCAAGAGATTTCAGTAGGGAATGCCACCCCTGTCTGGTATATACCCTTTCTTCTTCGTTCTCGTTCATTAAAAAGGCTATCTTCAGGGTAGTTTTATGTGAAAATTATCGGTTATGCTTTTCTTGTTTCTGACAGGGACAACATGCTGAAGCAAGGCCTTATTAAGGAACCAGTTTTCTCATTTTGGCTGAACCGGAATGCACAGGACGAGGAGGGAGGTGAAATTGTTTTTGGTGGGATTGACCCAAAACACTTCAAGGGAAAGCATATATATGTTCCCGTAACTCGGAAAGGCTATTGGCAGGTTCGGTGGTTGTCTATTTCTCTCTGTCTATGACTAATTTAACGTACATTAACCTTTGGAGTTTTGCTTCTTTGTTCTGACTCACTCTCAATTTTTTTAGTTTGACATGGGGGATGTTCTCATTGGTGGTAAACCTACCGGTATGTTCTTCCGCTGGAAATTTGTTTCAGTTTTTCTGATAAGTTCCAATTTCAAACTGAACAATAACTACACGATTTGAATTCTTTGGTATGTTTCGTTCTCCATGATCAATCGCATTTTATACAGGCTATTGCAGTAGTGGTTGTTCAGCAATTGCAGATTCTGGAACTTCCTTGCTGGCTGGTCCAACAGTACGAACAGTTGCTCTTTAACTTTCACTTTTAAGCTTCGCTTAGCTTTTTTATTTTCCAATAGAATTTCAACTCAGTTTGATGTTAGTTTCCGACCATAAACCTATCTCTTTCTTTTATTTTCAGACAGTGATCACAATGATAAATCGCGAGATAGGTGCCTCGGGAGTTGTCAGCCAAGAATGCAAATCTGTCGTTGATCAGTATGGACAAGTGATTTTGGACTTGCTTCTAGCGCAGGTAAGGCCTTGCTCTGTTAAAATATAATACATACTAAATTAACAATATGTTGTGGTCCGATCATTGTTAACTTCGCACCCATACCTTGTTGGGAGGATTCTCCTAACTTATCCGCTCATTGGGCGTCTACTTTTGATACGGAACTTTGTACAGGGACATCCAAAGAAAGTTTGCTCTCAAGCCGGGCTGTGCACATTTGATGGTAGCCATGGTGTAAGGTAACGGTCTGGCCTCAACTATTCTGAACATTCAGCTTTCTGATTACTAGAACAGAGGTGAATTCCTAATAATCATTATTCTTAACCTGAGAATTGGGCATAAGCAATTAGCTGACAAGATTTCAATATTTTGTGTAGTATGGGCATTGAGAGTGTGGTAGATAAAAGCAATGGCAAGTCGTCCGATATTCGTAGCGATGCAATATGCTCTGTATGTGAAATGGCGGTTGTGTGGATGCAAAACCAGCTTGGTCATAATCAGACACCGGACCGAATCATAAGCTATGCCAATGAGGTGTGTATTCTCAATTTTGTTTTCTGGATGTAAGGACGACACGTCAATAAGTATTTCGTATCTGGGTATATCATAATTCTCAGCTCTGCGATCGGATGCCAAACCCCCTGGAACAATCATCCGTTGCATGTGAAAAAATTGCGGATATGCCAAAGGTGTCCTTTACCATTGCAGGAAAGGTTTTCGAACTTTCCGCGGAAGAGGTGAGAGCTTTCATATTCCTCTGAACTTATCATCAATTCTCTTGTCTCTGCATCTTATTCCTCAGAAGCTGACTTCGAATTTTTTCTCGTGCTGTTGTTTTCCTTGCAATGGCTTTCAGTACATTCTCAAGGTGGGCCAGGGGGCATCGACGCAGTGCATCAGCGGCTTTACTGCTCTGGATATTCCTCCTCCGCGTGGACCTCTTTGGTACGTTCTTGTACTTGGCTACACACTCATCGAGCCAGCCAGAGTTTCTTGAGATCTACTAACTATTGTTATTTTTGGGTTCAGGATCTTGGGAGACATTTTTATGGGAAGTTACCATACAGTGTTCGACTCTGGAAACTCGAGGGTTGGGTTTGCCGAGGCAGCATAAAGGTCCATGGCTGGACCCGCCGTCGTTTATTTGTACTTCTAGTTATGCACAGCGCTCTTGTCATATAAACTGGAACAAGTTACTGGTGCGTTATTGCGTTATTGCGTCTGTAAATACCAGCCACCTTGCGCTGTTTTAAGTTAATACTTTATATATGTGTGTGGGGTGGGTTCGTAATTTTTTTCCTTTATATACAAAATTAACAAAATTTTCGAAATGATTAAAAAACTAACGATTTTCTCTAAATGGATAGTTGAACTAAGGTATGAGTTCACTTCCATGTGGTCTTGATCTGTCTTTGTGTGAAGCAAGTTCTTAGTCCAATTCAAAAATATCAAACCGCAAGTTGCAACCCTAAGCTCGAAATTTTTTTATAAAAAAACTATTAAATTAAATGTGTACGAATGCATTATATGAATAAAATATTATATTATTTAGATAACCTACGTTACACATAAATCACCCACCTTGATATTATGACGTAGGACATCCAAAGCCCATCAAACTTCACGAAGCTGCATGGATTATTATTACGTGTGCATGGTAGCTGCATGGCTTATTATTAAGTGTGCATGGTTTGAATTTAATTGTTTGCACGAACTCTATTTATGATGTAATAATGTGCGAGACTTTTAGCATTCGGATGTTAGGTGAAATAAGGCTGAGTTAAATTCAATTAATGTTAGGCTAAAGAGGTTGAAACGGCTGAAGGGAGAGAGGCGAACCTTGCCTTAATCACGCCCTGAATACTCGCCTATCATTATAAATGTATCAGCTATGCAATAATACGATGCAATTGAAGTTATTTCCAAAACAGATTGTCTTGAGTTAATTCGGAATTGTGAATTTCCGTGAGTGATTGAAAGATTGAAGCCCTAGCTGGCCGTTCTGAATTTTAGAACTCACACATTTCGAGCTACACAAGTGGTTCGTTTGTGATCTATCCAAGTTACGTCAAGCAATTTCATTCAATTCTAACTTTCGAACGTCCATTTTGTTTAAATTTAAACGAGTGAAGTGAGTTGAGTGATCCTAGCTGCGTCAAGTGGTATCAGAGCTTGGATTCATCTCGATCTAGAGTGTTTATACATTATCACCTGGTGAGTAAGAGTGAGCCCCATCTACGAGCCGATCCACAGGATATTGTGATCTCCCGATCCAAATCCCAATTTAACTACCTAGCTCCACCAAATAACCATTGGTCTATGCTTGATCAAACCTCAACCAAAGGATTACCAACTTGGAGACGTCCATACAAGCCGTGTTGGCTCGGTTAGATGCACTTGCCTTGCAACCTCCACAACCCGCAAGGCAAGAAGTCCCTCCTGCCGTGGAGGATGATGAACTATAAGACACGGATGATACACTAGATGTTAGAAGGGTAAGAGGTGGACGTGGTTTGAGAGGACGAGGTTGTGGAGATAGAGGGCGAGGTGATAGTGTACGTGTGCCCAGGAGAGAAGCTTACCGTGTGGATGATTAAGGTGAAGAGAATTTTAGAAGAGTGGATCGCCCCTTCAAGATGAATATCGAGAAGTTCTATGGCGATTCAGATGTTGAGGGCTTCTTAAATTGGATGGATTCAGTTGAAAAATATTTCGACTGTATGGACCTTACGGAGGAGCAAAAGGTCAATTATGTAGCATTCAAACTCAAGTCAGGAGCCGCGGTATGGTGGAGGAAAGAACAAGAGTCGCGGAGGAGGAGAGGTGATCGGCTTATCCGTGATTGGCCAACCATGGAGCAGACCCTCCGTGAAAGATTTCTTCCAGTGGACTACCATCAGACTCTATATTCGCAATTTTTGACGTGCACTCAAGGCAACAGGATGGTGGACGAATACACATCCGAGTCCATGAGATTAGCTTCACGCAACGATGTTAAGGAGAACGAGGATCAGATATAATTACTCGTTACATTGAATGGTTGCACTATGAGATCAAGAGTCGTTTAGAGTTCGACACCTTTTTGTACTTCCACGATGTATGTACAAAAGCAAGAAAGGTGGGAGCTGCCTTGAAGAAGAAGAAAATGACCTTGACAAGATACTCCACTCCTGGCCAGTCTTCAAATTATTCCAAATGAGGGATAGAAAAGAGTACAATGCAAGCAACTGAATCTCGAATCCCTCCAAGGAAGTTTCCCCTTGAGAATGCTCCAAATAAAGGGAAGGCAGCCGTGACCACTTCCATAATTTGTTGCTACAAGTGCAATGAATTAGGTCATAAGTTCAGTGACTGTCCCAAAAGAAAATTTTCGAACAGGTTGAAACGAGGAGAAGAAGAAGACTCTTCAGAAGCGCATTTGTGTGCCCCAGTAGAGGAGAGTGGGGAAGATGAGTGATGAGTGCTTAAAACACTCATTACTTTTGTCCATTTTCTAGTTTGTTTTTAGTATATTAGGTTGTTTTATTTGAGTTTTAGTTATCTTTGTTGTAGTTTTGTTTATTTCATGTTTTTAGTTGTGTATTTTGTTTCTCATTGTGTTTTATGGTTTTAGGAGCTAATTCGAGGAAATGGATGATGACCGAGCTAGACGAGCGGATGCATGGATGAGAGGAAAGATGCGAAGGCAAGAAAAGCAAAGTTGAGGACCTGGCGCACGCCAGAGAATGACCAGACGCGAACGACCGAGCACCTGAGGATCTGGCACACGCCAAGATGAGTTGGCACATGCCAGACCAGACAGTGACAGAGCTGCCACTAGCCTCTTTGAGTAGAAAACATTGGAGGGGGCCATGTAATCGGGATTTTTGGCCTTCTTGTGACTATGGCAGACAACTTTGGATTAGAGGATGGAGAGTAGTTAGGATATTAAGTTAGTTTATATTTTATTTGACTTTAATTTTTGTTTTTATGTTAATTAAGTGCATTAATGTAGAGGAGACAAGATAGAGAAGGGAGAGGTTAGAGAGAGAGAGACACACGGAATTTTGGCCATCTTTTCTGTGAAGAACGTGAGGGAGAAAGCTCTGTCGAGATTTGTAAAGCTTTCTTCTCTTTTGCTCTTCCTTTTATCATTAATGTTAAGTATGTTCTTGTTTTTGATTATGTTGTTCATTGTTAATATGTGTGAGTAGTAAAATCTGTGAGCTTGGTGTCTTGAAGCCAAGATATAGTCACAGTTTAGAAGGTTAAAATCAATATGAACATGTCAAACTAACGAACCTAATGCCATGCTAAACTTGCTTGATCACCAAGGTTGGAAGTGAGTTTAAACTTGAAACCGAGAGGAGATGGTTTAAATGGAAATGTTAGTTAGATAAGTTGTGGGTTAGAGTTGATAATATTCTGCCTTATTGACTTATTGTCCTTTAAGTGATGCATATAGTTGGTTCTTTGCTATGTTTAGTTGGTTTTTGGGGTCGAGAGAACATCTAACCATTCTAAGCATAGTAAAGAAGCAATTTAGACCATTCTAGCACGTGAGTGTAGTTTGGTTGTTTTTGAAACACTTGGATCATGTTATGTGATGTGATCTCGGTAGGAGAATCACAACGGACCGTGCTACTTGGGGTGGAACAGACCGCAACCCACGAATCTATCCTTACAAGAACCTTGGTATAGATGACCGCAACTCAAGCAATGGACAACTTCGAGAACTTGCAGAAGATTCGCAACAATCTTGCTACTTTAGGATGGAATTGATCGCAACCCACGCC
>SOPF01027005.1:10736-83286 GCA_012979155.1 Hypericum perforatum | reverse complement strand
CTCTTGAAAGGGATTTGTCCTCAAATCCTGCTTGAGCACACACTCTACTTGTGCAGGAAGGCACGCACAAAAGAGGAAGCATCCGAAAAGAGAAAAAGGGAATAAAGTAAAATATGAAGCAAAACAAAAGAGCACGCTGGCTCTATAAGGGGTTCTAGGAGAATGGAGAATGTTCGAGCACTTATGGAGGCAAGGAGAAGAGGAGATAACAAGTGGGGAAGTATCAAGCTTAAAATTCCTTCTTTTGCAGGTCGTTCTGATCCGAAAGCATACTTAGAGTGGGAGAAGAAGATTGAGTTTGTGTTTGATTGCTATAATTGCTTTGAAGTGGAGAAGATGAAGCTTGCCATCACTAAGTTTACTTATTATGCTATAACATGGTAGGATCAACTTGTGACAAGCAGGAGGCGTAATGGAGAACATCCTATAGCTACATGGGAGGAGATGAAAGTGGTGATGAGGAAAATATTTGTCCAAAGGAGGAGAGTAGTACCTATGAGGAGGACAAGTGAGATGAGACTGATTATAATGAGGACGTGGGGTTCACAAGGAACATTAGAAGATTGAGGATTGATCGCAAACCTATATAGGCAAGGCAAAGAGGAGATGACCATTGGGAGGAACTTAAAGCTAATTTGGCTAGAGGAATTGACTTGTATTTAAAGAAAGTTGATGAAGCACAACATAAGAACATCCGTCAAGCTAAGTCCAAAGTTGAGGAGAAGGTATGTTGTTCTGATCAGATTGTTGAAGATGTTTTGACATGAGAGGAGTTTGACAAATTTTCTGTTGATATAATTGATGGAGATTATTTTCATGAGCATGATATGTCACTTCTCTACTTAAGAGATTTGTTTGAAGAATCAAAAGTTATGGAAGTTATTCCCCTAAAGAGGCGCATGATTACTATTGTTGATGAACATGACGAACATGCTTTTGCAATTGACAAGGAAGAGATTCAACCCATATCTTACATGTCTCCAGATTATATTATTGAGCATGTTGATCATATTGACTTCTTAGGAGTTGATAAGTATGATTATGCTGGAGGCTCAGTATTGGTTAACTTGTGGAATAATTTGAAGTTTAAGAAAAGGGTTGTGCAAACAAGCATGTTCTTGGCTTTCAGAAAGGAGATGATGTCTTGTTACTTATGCTCAAAGTATTTATTCACTTAGAGTGGAAGATATCAAGTGCAGCTACGAAGTTCAAAGATTAAGTCTTGTTCCAGCAATATTATTCATCCAAGAATGCATGACATATGCAAGGATTTGAGGATAAATCCCTTTCAAGGGGAATGATATTAATCTGATGGGCTAAGAAGTTTCAAGAAAGTTTGTGCAAGTCCAAGGACGTGTCCATGAAGCCCATACATGTCATTGAAGCTATTTAGGAAGTTCTTTGCTCTCAGATTTTGTTTTGGAGAGTTTGAAGCTAATTTGGAAGCTTAGGATGCACGCAATCTTCTGGAATCATGCAAGGACGAATTTCAACCTATTTCGTCCATGCATCTACTTATTTAGGACATGCAATATTAGTTATTCTATTATATATTATGTATTTAGATTACTTCTTGTTTAGTAGATTACAATCTGACCAGAATTCACCTATTTAGGAATAAGTATAATTTGGTCAGATTGCAAACTCCTTTTTAGGAGTTAGATTATTTAGGAACGTTTGAAGACTTTGTAGCCTATGTAAAGGCATCTTAGCGGAATAAAACATGAACCCCAATATATGAATTCATTCTGAATATTATAAGTCTCTGACTTAGTGAGTTTTGATAACTCTTCTTGTTCTTGCCTAAGCTTGTGTGTCGTTTAGCTTGAACTTTATTTTCACTTATCAAACAAGTCTTCCATCATTGTTTGTGGCATGATTCGACTTGGACTAAGGTTCTCAGATTGCTCTTGGCTCGGGTTGAGGCTCATTTGCCAAGGTTCTTGCTAGTTCAGTTCGTGGGTTTGAAGTTTACTCCATCCTAAGTAACAATAGATCCATAAATTCGTGTTTCTCCTACCGAGATCACATCAATTGGTATCAGAGCTATGGCTTGTTGTTTAGGCTATCTATCCTTGTTACTTTTGTGTGTTTCGTGCTCAACTTGTTGCTTATTAATCGGTTGACCTATCCTTTTAATTTTGTGTGTGTTAGTTCATGTTTTGTTTCGTCTAGTAGTTTGATTTCGTTATAGTGTTTTAGTTTCAATCAGATTCGTGACTTAGTGTTCTAGGTTGTGTAATCTGGTCAAAAAAAGAGAGAAAAGAGAAGAAAAAATGTGACAAAAAAGTGAGAGAATTAGAATAACAAACTGAACCAGCAAAAACCTCGGCAAAAGAGCCTCAACCCGAGCCAAGAGCAATCTGAGAACCTTAGTCCAAGTCGAATCTTGCCACAAACAAGGATGGAAGACTTGTTTGATAAGTGAAAATAAAGTTCAAGCTAAACGACACATAAGCTTAGGCAAGAACAAGAAGAGTTATCAAAACTCACTAAGTCAAAGACTTATAATATTCAGAATGAATTCATATATTGGGGTTCACGTTTTATTCCGCTAAGATGCCTTTATATAGGCTACAAAGTCTTCAAACATTCTTAAATAATCTAACTCCTAAAAATGAGCTTGCAATCTGACCAAATTATACATATTCCTAAATAGCTGAATTCTGGTCAGATTGTAATCTACTAAATAAGAATAATCTAAATACATAATAAATAATAGAATATCTAATATTGCACGTCCTAAATAAGTAGATGCATGGACTAAATAGGTTGAAATTCGTCCTTGCATGATTCCAAAAGATTGCGTGCATCCTAAGCTTCCGAATTAGCTTCTAACTCTCCAAAACAAAATCTAAGAGCAAATAACTTCCTAAATAGCTTCAATGACGTGCATGGGCTTTTCATGGGCTTCATGGACACGTCCTTGGACTTGCACAAACTTTCTTGAAACTTCTTGGCCCATCAGATTCATATCATGGCCCATCAGATTCATATGAGAAAAGCAAGCAGGACATGAATCAACGAAATCATAAGGAGACTTAATGAAGAACAAAGGATTGTTGTGGTAGACCCACTATCCACTGGAAACCCCTGCAACTATTGGGGGGGAGTATAGCAATGGAAGCCACTAGAGGACCTAGTGGGCACTGGCTACCTAGTGGGCGCTAACTACCCAGCAGGCATTGGTCCGGTAGATAACCTGTTTAGGAGTCTTTTTAGTATAAATAGGAAAGTTAGGAGGCATTCTTTAAACCTATTCTTTTTTAACCTAGTTTTTGTCTTCCTAGTTTTTAGTCGTTATTTTTTTTCTCAATGATTGTGATTAACAATTCAGATCATTCAAACAACAAGGTATTTTCATACTTTGTTATCAAGAGTTTTTTTTACATTCATTTTCTTGGTTTTTCATTGTTTGAGTTGTTTGAGTTTTTTATTTGTCGATTAAGATTGACAACCTTGATTCATAACACAGGATTGCATCTATTTCATTTTGTTCCATTTCGTTTATTACTTTTGCTTAGACATATTGTTGTTAAGGTTTAGGATTGATAATCCAAGATTTAAATAACGATATTAGAACTTATAGTTTTAGAATCACCAATCATGCTAAATTAATTTGCTTAGATCAAATTCGAGAATTAATAATCCGATACATAACGATTTTGATTCATCTGTCTCTCTGAATACTATTCATTTTATGACTATATTACTTGTGCGACTATGTTATATTGCGCGTATTTTTAACCCAAGATTTATTGCATTACTAATTAAGCTCATTTAAGTTTTCATTCACTATGGACGGAAATCAATAAAAGTTTCACTTCATTCAATCTTAAGGCGGTTTCAGTTCTTGGAGATATCTTAACTTATGTGTGTCAATCTAATATTTTAGGTGTTAACATGATATAATATGTGTAATTTCTCTTAGGGGTTATTCTATGAAATATAATTTTACTCATAAAAAACCACAACTTTTTCAGTGCTACAATTCTTTTCAAAAAAGTTGTAGTCACTTTTTTCAACTCTTGAGTATATATAAATACTCAAAAAAAATTTAGGGTCATAAATATTTTGAGAATAAAAGACTTTCTTTCTTATTTATTTTTTTCTTTTTGAATTGTCGACAATCAAGTTCATGTTTCACAAAATTTGTAAGAATGTAGCTTACGAATTTCTGAGTCAATAAATTTTGTATCTTGCAAAGTAAAGTCCTTGAAATCATTTAAACCATAATAAGATGAACTAATAACTTTAAAGAAAACATCAATTTTCCGTATGACTAGCCGATTCTTCTTTACTCCATTATCCGCTCAAATATACAACAATTTTTTGATGGACTATTATGGTAAAATACAATAATTAATTTATTAAAAAATTATCCACCTCATGTTCACCTTTTGCCTAAACACTAAAGCTCCAAGTTGAAACAAAAAAACTCACATCCCGAAAAATGAAAATAAGTTATACGATTGCGGAAGTTGTTAATACAATCCCCGAGGTCACCACATCAACCATACAAGTGGCTTTACCCGAAATGTTAATTAGTGGAAACATGAGAGGAATTCCATTCGATGAAAGGATAGATCCACTATGTCCTACGGGAACTGACGCCACTTCATCCGTTAGTACCTAACTCCACGAACGTAAAGGAGCTTAATGTAACTTGCACATTTAGTCTATTTTTTTGGTATCTTGATATTAGATTGACGTTCCACCCAAAAAATGTATTTTACTGGAAAGTTAACTTTTTTTAAAGATCTTATTAAGTTTAAACTTGGATTGGTAGAATAATAATGTCCAATACAAGCTTATATTACAAAAATTCTCATATTGATGTTATCGTGTTTTAACAACCTAATACCTAACTGGATTGCACTTGTCTATAAAACAATAACTCAATTGCACTTGATGTCCCCGCGATATATGGTTGATTTGTCATTTATATGCTAAAAGAACATCGGTTGAAGCAAACATGTCAGTTATTGGAAAATAAAGAGGGAAAAGTTCACTTTGTTATATTAGGGTATCGCAAAAATCCGATATTAAGTCAATTTATTGATTTTATATTATCAGATACTAAAATGATTTTTTACGATGTTAAAAGATACCAAAGTAGACTTACTAAAGGGTTAAGTTCATTTTAATATTTTGTAATTTCACCATTTTATTAGGTGTATCATGTGGTTTAAAAATATTAATTTAATATCTTGAAAACAACAAAAAATTCTACACACCTTGAGAATAACTGTCATTTCAAATCAATTTGAAACGACGTCGTTTTGAGATGACATTTAATACACGTAGTTTGGGTAAATATCCAAAATAATACCTAAAAATTATTCCTGTCTGGCCTCCTCCCCTCTCTCTCTCGTCTCTTTTTCTTCTCCCTTCCCTCTCCCACCTCTCCTTTCTTATCCGGTCTCTCAACTCTCTCATGCCTCTATGGAAAATATGCATCAGATCTATATTTTTTTTCCTTGAAAAAATGGCATAATTCTGTTTTTAATGCCTGTAATTATAAAGTACCAAAATCTCTACGTAATATCACTTAAGTTATACCATGTGGGGCTAGTTTTGACCTAAGAGGACCACCTCCTCGGTGATGCCGGCAACAGTGTCGACCAGCTCATAGTTGTTAAGATCTGTACCATTGGAGAGCCGACATCAGTCCCCAAGATGACGATCCCTTTACATCTACCTGGTTCCACCGAGAGCCCGAAGGAGCAGGCGTCATCGTTCTTTGGCTCCGGAAAATCCAAGCGACAGCACGCCTTCGGTTCCATGAATGTGTTCAAATAAGGTTCTTATTGGTGTTTACTTTTTGAAAAAATATTTTGACGCGAATAAATATAATGAGGTCCCTAACTATATTACTGTTGACTTCTGTTAAAAATAATATAAATACCGAAAATATGTTACTGAACTACACCATACTAGTAGTTTTTACTCGCATACCACTTGTAATGTCATGTGATCTAAATAAAATCTTATAATAAGATTTATATATTGTTGATACGAATAATACAGTCACATTTATCATTAACATATTAGCTTTTTCTCATTTAGAATTCAACATTATTTTAAAATTTCTGGTCCGTGTGGTGACCTAATTTTCATCCCAACAGTACGTATGCTCTTAGCATTGACAGCAAGCAAGTCATGGAGACTATGGCAGATGGGCGTGAAGGATGAAGTCCGCAGAGGGACCAATCTCTAATCAATTTTCCTAAAAATAAGTAAACGATTTGTACCGAGAGACTTTCAGGTGGCTCAATTAACTAGAAACAGATAAAAAAGTAATATTTAGTTTTTAAATTTTATTTGATTTAATTCAGAAGCAACTCCTCTATTTTTGCACTAGGAGCGTGTACATTACTTGTATCACAAGAAATTTAATTTTTTTTATGATTCTTGATAATATATTTACAAAGTCAATCAAATTTGCATAACAAGACAAACAAAAAAACTAGCATCATCATTTTTTTTGAGAATCCTAATCTATTACATGTTAGAGGCAAAGATTGAACCCATGACCTCACCCCACCCAATATCACTAGACCAAATGATCTCCGGCCTCGCATCATCATCTTCATGTACTTTTAGAATAATTTATTTAAAGTTTGAAGACTTTATTTAGATAAGTTATATACCAAAGTTAGATAAAAATTTTCACTTATTTAGTTATTTGGTATATTATTATTTTATACTAAATTAAATCAATTTCATTATATCTAATAATAATTTGAATAAAAAACGAAAAAGTCCTGGTCAACCCAACAACGTGACCACCGGAAAGTAGCAAATTTATGGTCTCCTCCTGGTTTGGTTTAGAAAACATTCTTCTTTCTCTACCAAACTTTGGCCTCCCAACGCCTGAAGGATTCGGATATTGATGGTGTTAAGACGGGTCCGTACTAGAATTTCTTATGTAATTTGTACTTCAGATACTTTTTTTTTTTGGTAGAATGTACTTCAGATACTTTTAAATTATAGGTCAAAACACTATGAGAGAGTACGTGGATTCCACAACGAAAACAAGACTCGGTGAGTTAGGTAAAGCAAATGAAGCAAAAGAGTGACTCCGTTCTCGTGGATAGACTGATTTGATCCCCATTCGATATGATCACCTTATCATCTAATTTTACCCAATATTATTACTTTTCTCCGAGTCAAGATCATGTCAATTTGTACTAATGTTTCAAAACTGAATGCGAGGCAGATTTTTTTTCTCCGTCGGAACAGAGGTTATTTTTAAACTTATTTAGATTCAATGTTAACATATTAAATAATTTCAATATTCTCAAATTTATTAGAAAGTTTATCAGCTTTAAGTACCAATCCTAATAAAATAATTTGATGAACAAAACTAGAAAAACAGTAAGTTCATTACAAAGTATGGGCAGTATGGTTTAACAACATAGCTCGACGATTGATCACACGTTAACCGCTCTCCGGTCATTGGTATAAAAAGACATGGTCTCATTTTTTTTTTATCATGTTTTGATCATTCGAACCGCGAACCGTAATCAGAAATACAACTCGTAAAAATGATTTACAATTTGTCTTGATACGGGAAACCAAAATAAGGCTCAACCACGTTTGCGTTCTGGTTTTTTTTAATAGGAATATACAAAAAAGTTAATCACTTAAACTTCCCTGGTTGGAGAAACTTACGGATTATACAAGTCAATTTGTTTGGTACAAAATTTTGGCTAGATTTTGATGATGTGTTTTTCACATGATACTAGCAATTTATTTTAGGAAAAATTAGGCTAAGGCCCTTGTACTTTGGGTATTCAACTAGTTCAGTCCTTACTGTTTAAAAATTACTTTTTCAGTCCTTACTATACAAAATAACTGAACTGTTTAGTCCCTAAAAGTCAAAATAACTGTGGAAGATTGTAGGACAATAGCGAAGGAGTTAGGGTCGGTCTACTTGAAGAGTTTGAAGAGGGCCTCTGCTTGCTAGCACTGGTTGTTGGAGGAGGACATGAGGAGGTGACAAGGGACTTGAAGGGGGCCATGTCCGAGCCCACCAGCACCGCCACCTGCATCTGCTACTTTCCCGCTACCATGGAATCACCGATTGATTTGGTTTGTTTGGATTGATTTGGATTTGGGTTAATTTTTCAAAAAAAGGGTACAATGGTCATAAAAAATTATGTTGACTTCTATGGACTAAAAAGCTCGGTTATTTTACATAGTTGGGATTCAAAGAGTAGTTTTTAAAAAGTAGGGACAAAATTAGTTGAATGTCTAAAGTACAGGGCATTAGCCTAATTTTCCCTTTATTTTAATATATATTATTATTTTGAGAATGTTATTCTTTTACGTGATATTGGTTAGTGTAATTATTTTTGCTACTTTTTATAATTTAATATTTTGAATTCTTGCAAAAAATATCTCAACATGCATATTTTTTATTTTTTTGTTAAATAATATTACTTTCATGTGATTCTGATATGTATGGGATTTTTGCTACTTTTATCCCATGATTTTTTAATTTTTGCAAAAAAGCACTAGACATGTATATCTTCATTTTTTTGATTTTTTAGAATGACATTTCTTTTATGTGATACTGGCATCTGTATGGTCTTTTAACTTTATTCTCATGATTTTTAAATTTTGCAAAATAATTCATCCATATGATTCGAAAACAAAACAATTCAGCACTCAATCTTTCTACCATCTTGGAATAATCAAGTTGGACGATCGATAGATAAAGAACTAAGTATGAGTTAGAAACCTTCCCAAATATAAACATACATATTGGAATATGCAATGATTGGTGATGTTTTAATGACAAAGGTTGTTTTGTATATTTTTTAAATCTCTAAAATTTTGAATTCAGAATGTTGAATTCTATACAAAGTGATACTAATCAAAATTTGATTGTTAAAATAGTTTTCATCTTGTTTGTGACATTAATTTGGAATATAAGCACGCAAAATTCATAAATACGAGTTTAGTAACTCTTTGAAGTTAAAGTTTAATATTATTCTTTTATTGTTTAGTAATAAAAGCTTAATATCATGATTATTATAGTAAAATTGAATTTATTTTATATAATATTAATACCATAAAATAACAAGCCAATAAAGCATTACAATACTTATTTAGATTCTATAACAAATTTTGACTTAATTAGACAAAGTATAAAATTTTTCTAGATGCCAAGCGGTCACTTTGCTAGAAGCTATTCTAGTGGGCGATGGGAGACTAGTAACCGCTCGCTTCTTTAGCTTAGTTCTTCCATCTACTCTTTTTTTTTCTCTAACTTGTTTTGTCTCTAAGTTGGTCAATTCTCAAGCATCCTCAAAAGTACCATTAAAATCCATACTTCAATAATCTTCCACGAGGATACTAACCTTTTCACTTAATCCTTTGTCCTTATCACTTGATATTCATACGTATCCTCATGCAGTAGTTTGGTAAGTCAACCTTCCAACATCATTTAACAAGGATAGATGAGGTCATATTAAGCCTCAACTTCTCCAATGTCACCAACTTGGTAAATACATCTACAGGATTTACTTTTTTGTTGATTTTCTTAAGATTTAAGATCTTCGCTTTAAAAAGTTGTCAAAGATAGTAGCACTTCAAGCTTATGTGCTTTATTCTTATATGGAAGGTTGAGTTCTTTGCCAAATAAATAGCACTTTGATTGTTACAATAAACTTTACAACCACACCATCTCATCACTATTACTTATTCAACTTTTGGGATTAACAAAGTAACAATCTTTTATAATCTAGATGATCAAGATATCATGGTACCTTTAAGTATGAACACATAATTTGTTGCGCTTTTAAATCTGTCATGATTGATCCCAAATCTGTATCGACATAACCTATTCATCTCATATCTTTGTCCTCAAAGCAAAAAGTTTATTCTTGTACTATTATCTAAGGGCTTGCTTCAACTCGTAGAGATGCTTTCTTAAACACTACACAAGCTTCTTACTATCCTTTAATAAATAGTATTATGGTTGCTTCATATAAATATCCTTATCAAAATTATTATAGAAGAATACCATCTTGACATCTATTTGTTCTAACAAGGTTGTCGGCTGTCACCAAACTCAACATCATCCAAATATTAATAATGTTTAGGTATGAAAATTTTTGTGCAATGAATATCGTACTTTTGTTGGAGCCCGTTCACCACATATTTACCTTTTGCTTAATTTTAACCACTCACTTCTTTTATAGTTCCTTCTTGCTCTTAGGAAACTGGACTAGTTTTCATATCCCATTACTTCACAATGAGTCCATCTCATCATCTATAGCACACTTTAAGAGTCAAAAACTTTTCTAATCCATTGACTCTGCCTCTATCTTTCTCTCTCTTAAGTGGAGCCAAACTAGGGCTTTATACCCTCTTCATTTTTTTTCTGCTACTGCCCCCCCCACCTACTCTTCTACCTTACTTCCTCCACATCCTTACCTTTCCCAAGAACTATCCATATAAGAACTACCCGTCTCATAGTGTACCTGCCCGTAGTCGGTCCATCTAAGAACCGCTTATCCCAGCCCTGTCCCCATTCAAGAACTATCATCCTCCCTTCCTCTTCCTCACATTCGACCACCTACCTTTCTAACCTTTGCCTTGCCTCCACTATAGTCTGCCCATCTAAGCTTGCCCACCATCATCTGTCGTCTAGCCCATCCAAGCCATTCGTTTGTTTGTCCAAGCAAAAGTTACCCATCCACCAAGCCCATCTTCTGCCATCCAAGGTCATCCGTCATCTTTCCAAGCCCTTCTGTCTACCATCGCCTATACAAGCTAGTCTGTAGTCCATCCACCGAGCGTGTCCAAGCCTGTCTTACATCTACTAGCATCTGCTCTTATTCACCTAGAGCATTCATTGGTGGCCCCTGGAGGGTTGGTCATCGTCGACCTCCTCCCTGGCTGACTATATCTTTTAAATTTTTTATGCTTTCTGGCTTGTATTTTTGTGTTGTTTACTATACTGAACCACTTCTGTTCAGTGGTCTCGTTGGCTGTTTGCTTAGTTTCTGCTAGTTTTGCTTAAATCAGTATTGCTCTGGTTTGAGATACTTTCGGGTCTCGATGCTTGTCCGATATTTGTAGGTGGAGAACCTCATCTTGGTCAATTTATATCGACTTTAGCAATCTGTTGAGTTCACACTCTATTGTCCTCTTGACTTTATCTTGAGATTACTAGTCAAATCTTATTTCGATAGAACCCTACCTCAATCGATAACTCTAGAATCTCTTCGATCGCCCTTCACTCCCTTCATGTCAAATCTATCACCATGAACTCATTGGACTCATATTTGTCACTCTTCTCAAATCTCAAGCACTTAACTTTGACACCTGTCTTATTCTCCTCTAGATTTTTTAAATCTTGAAGACATTGAACAAGTTACTGGTGTACTATTCTAAGTTAATACTTTACATCTGTATGTGTGGGGGAGGGGGGGGGGTTTAGGGGAATTTTCCCTTTATAAACAAAATTAACAAAATTTTTGAATATCAAAGTGCAAGTTGCAACCCTAAAGATCAAAAAAGTTTGATAAAAAAATAATTAAGTTAAATGAGTACGAATGCATTATATGACTAAAAATATTATACTATTAGATAACATACGTTAGACATTGCCCTAGCGAAAAATTAATTTGCATATTTTTTTAACAAATGTTAGTAAAAATTTTGTAATTAACTATTCAAAAATTGGATTGGAGTAATTCCAAAATGTACACAAAGATAAAAGATAAATCTACAACTTTATAGTATATTCCTTATCCAATTCTTCACAGAAAGATGTCTTAATTAGTTTGGAACTTTTGCGAAGTTTAAATTTTCAGAGGCCGGGAATAATTTAGGTTTTTATGTATTTAATAGCCTAGCATTTTTTATCAGGTTTGGAATAGTTTTTTTTAATATATAATGACATGTTTGGCATAGAAGAGAGGACCCCCGTAAAACAACACACAAAACTTTGGCTTTTATCTTAGGGTAGCGTAGATGTAGTATTTATCGTTTATGCTTTCTCTTGTCCTACTCTTTTATATTAAAGTTCTTGCTTTTCCTCCAATTTTTTCCTTATCTACCAAGTATGATCTACATATCTTCTCTTCATTTTTTCCACATTTCTTCCATCTTTGTCTATTCATTTGAATCATTCTTGGGTTGACCACTCGAAAGCCGTCTTTAGATATTTTTTACATTCTAACATATTTTTGCCGAACGGACATAAATCACCCACCTTCGATATTACTCGCTTTTATTATCTTGTAAGTTGACTTCTACAAAATCCGAGGTTTCCCATCCTATAATGAAAATAATATTTGTACTGCAGTTCTAGCTCCGTTTGAAATTTTCTTCCAAATTGTCGAGCTCATTCCCATAACTTTGTTTTTGCGAGTTTGCTTGACTCGGGTTGTCCTTCGCTTATATTCGGGTCCAACTTGTTGTTCTTAAGGCATTTTGGCCTTAATTCTCTTGGAGACACTTTAGTGTTGTACTAACGTAGCTTCTATTACTTTAGTGCATGCTGATATACGTTATCGGGTATCCTTTATATAATCTTTGTAGTGTATATACTTACGTTATAATATTGTTTTAGGTTATCTAGTCTACTTTATCATCTAGTTATTTTGCCATTTAGTTCGAATCCTGCATTGGAATAGTAACTCTAGAAACAATAAATGAGTGAGTCTCTTGTGATACTAATTAAGCTCATTTAAGTTTTCATTCATTATGAACGAAAATCAATAAAAGTTGAACTTCATGTAATCTTAAGGCGTTGGCAGTTCTTGGAGATATCTTAGGTTACATATTTAGATATTGTTTATCATAGAAATATGATGTGTCAATCAAATATGTTTCTGTTGACATGGTATAATAGGTGTAATTTTCTTTAGGGATTATGTGATGAAATATAATTTTACTTATAAAAAAAACCACAACATTTTGAGTGCTACAACACTTTTCAAACAAAATGGAGTAACTTTTTTGCAACTCTTGAGTATCTATAAATACTCAAAAGAATTTTAGGGCCATAAATATTTTGAGACCAAATTCTTTCTGATTTCATTTTTTCTTTTTTGCAACGCCTTTACCCGAAATGTTATTTAGTGGAAACATGAGAGGAATTCCATTCGACGAAAGGATAGATCCACTATGTCCTATGGGGACTGACGCCATTTCATCCGTTTAGTACCCAACTGCACGAACGTAAAGGAGCTTAATGTAACTTGCACATTTAGTCTATTGAAGAAGTAAAATAATTGATGTCCTTGAAATTAGATTGACGTTCCACCAAAAAAATATTTTACTGGAAAGTTAACATTTTTTAAAGATCTTATTAAGTTTGAACTTGGATTGGTAGAATAATAATGTCCAATACAAGGTTATATTACAGAAAAAATTAATACTTAGTTTTTAATTTTATTTGATATAATTCAGAAGCAACTCCTCTATTTTTACACTAGGAGCGTGTACATTACTTGTATCACAAGAAATTTGGATTTTTTTTTATGATTCTCCATAATATATTTACTAAGTCAATTAAATTTTAATAACAAGACAAAAAAGATAAGTCGTATCATTTTCTTCATGTGCTTTTGAACTTATTTTGTTATATGGTATTTTATAATTTTTATACTAAATTAAATCAATTTCACTATATCGAATAATTATTTGAATAAAAAAAAATCCTGGTTCTACCAACAACCTGACCACCGGAAGATAGAAACTTTATGGTCTCCTCCTCGTTTGGTTTAAAAAACATTCTTCTTTGGTTTAAAAAAACATTCTTCTCTCTCTACCAAACTTTGGCTTCCCAAAGTCTGAAGGATCGGATATTGATGGTTAAGCCGGGTCCGTACTTGAATTTCTTCTGTAATTTGTACTTCAGATACTTCTAAATTATAGGTCGGAACACTATGAGAGTGTACGTGGATTCCTTATCGAAAACAAGACTCGGGAGTTAAGTAGAGCAAATTAAGCAAAAGAGTGACATGATCACCTTATCATCTAATTTTACCCAATATTTTTACTTTTCTCCAAGCCAATATTATATCAATTTGTACTGATGTTTCAAAATTGAATGCGTGGCTATTCAGATTTTTTTCTTCGTCGGGACAGAGGTTATTTTTAAAATTATTTAGATATAATGTTAAAATATTAAATAATTTAAATATGCTCAAATTTATTAAACAATTTATCAGCTTTAATTATCAATCCTAATAAAATAATTTTATGAACAAAACTAGAAAAACATTAAGCTCGTTGAAAAAGTTTTGGCAGTTTGATCTGACTGCTTAGCTCGACCATTGATCACACGTTAACCGTCCTCCATTCATTGATATAAAAACGACATGGTCTCATTTTTTTTCTCATGATCTGATGATTCGAACCGCGAACCATGAGTAAAAATGCAATTCGTAAAAATGATTTGCAATTTGTCCTAATACGGAAACCAAAATAAGGCTCAGCCACGTTTGCGTTCTGGTGTTTTTTAATAGGAATATACAAAAACGTTAATCACTTAAACTTAACTGGTTGGGGAAACTCAAATAGATTTGTTGTATAGAGGTTAGGTTCGTTGGTTTCTGATTTAGGCGAACCAAACGTGTTTTCGAGATAACGATATCGTATGGTATATGGGGTTTGGGTCTGGTACAGCACGTTAAAGGGAATGCAGTACAGTATAGGAGAGCGGGCGCGTTGATATTTTAATTAATTAGTTATTAACCTTTTTAATTTACAGCCCATGCCCTTACTAAATTTTAATTTAATTGTTTTTTCACTTTCCTTCACATTTGAACCGCCTCTTCAAATTTTTGTTGGAGACTGAAAATATATAAATCATGTATATCACTTAATATCCTCGAATTTACTTTTCATATTTAAACCAACTTTTCCACATACACCGCTTTCTCGCAATTTGAATTTTAATTCTAAAATAATTTCTAAATAAAGTAGTAATAATTTTATTTTTCTTTTCATTTTCTCTTAGTTATTAGACACATTCTATATATTTATACTATACTTTTTAAATCACAATATACAATCGAATCAAAATATACAAACTATTGAATCGGACATGCCAAAGTATTGACTCAAATATTTTATACCAACCATCGAATCCCAATACACAAACCATCAAATAACAATATACAAACCATCAAATCAAACATGCCAAACCATTGAATCGGACATGCCAAACCATTGAATCAGACATTTTATACCATTGAATCATGCATACTATACGATCGAATCACAATATACAAACCATCAAATCATAATATATAAACCATTGACTCGGATGATGAACCATTGAATCAGACATTTTATACCATTGAATCATGCATACCATACCATCGAATCACAACACACCATACCATCGAATCAGACATACATACAAACCATCGAATCACTGCATGATGAGTGTCAAAAACACTCATTATTCGTGTCCGTTTAGTAGGTTGTTCTTAATGTTTTAGGTTGATTTAGTTTCGTTTTAGTTGTTATAGTGTTAGTTTTCGTTCATTGTGTGTTTATGTTGAGTTTATTGTTTTTCATTGAGTTTGCTTGTTTTTATGAGCCTATTTGAGGAGAAGTGGAGGACGATCAGGCGGACACGCGAAGCCAAGGATGAGAGGGAATATGTGAAGCCAAGGAATGCAATGCACGATCATCTGGCGCACGCCAAGACTACATGGCGCAAGCCAAATAGTCATTACTCGGACGACCATTCACTCAGACGACCAGATGCACTCGAAGATGGAAATTGCAAAGACCTGGTGCACGCCAAGTGAAGCTGGCGCATGCCAAGTAAATCTGGCGCACGCCAGACCAGTCTGACATAAATAAAAAGAATCTGAGTATTGGACAAATAAATGGCAAAACTTCCTAAGTCAGCTTATGGCTTTTATGAAGGAAAGTGGGATATGTTAGCTGACTTCCTAAATATTTTAGTTAGATATTTGTCTTAGGATAAGTTAGCTTAGATATTTTGTTAACATTTTGATTTTCTAGCTTAGTTTATTAGATATTTTGCTAAATGTAAGAAAGAGAGTTAGAAAGAGAAGTGTAAAAAAGGATAAAACATCTCTCTCTCTCTTGGACGAGCTGGTGAAGGCAAGAAAGCTTGAAGAACTTTGCTAAACTTTCTTACCTTTGCTCTTTCAATATGTAAATAAAGATGCATGTTATTTATATAAGTGTGTTTGAGTAGTTTGCTTTGAGTTTTATGACTTATTGCCTTGTATGTAGCCACGGTTTATAATGGTTAATATATATATGACATGTTCTTATTAACGAGCTTATTGCCATGCTTTGACTTGTTTGATCACCAAGTTGTTGTACTTTGTCAAATCTTGAGACCGAAAGGAGATATGTTTGAAGGAAATGTTAGTTTGATAATTTGTTGCTTTAAAAGAAGAGAAATCTTCCTTAGTTACTAATTGTGCTTTAAGTGATATGCAGAGTTGGTCTTTAACTGAGTTTAGTTGGTTGGTGGTCGCAAGAACATATCTAAACTTCTAAGCTTGGTTAATGATCAATTTAGATCTTTCTAGTGCGAAAGTGTAGATTGATTGCCATTGAAACACTCGTACCATGTTGTCATATGCTTCATATACCCCCTAAAGCATTTGGTTATATTGGCTTTTAAGGTACTTAGCTCACTTTTAGTGTTTTAGTTGTTAATAATCTATTTTATAACCAACTCTATCTAAGTGTTAGTTCTTGTTATATTTATATTTGTGCTTTAGAGTTTAGATCATGAGTGTTCAACAACAAAACTTCATAATCTGATCCTAGTTAAGTAAATAAACCTTAGAGTAGGCTAAAAACTCAGTCTCTGTGGATCGACAACCCGTACTTACTCATTGTTGCAATTTGCTGCAATTCTGCTGATAACTTGGCATACGCCATCCATAGTTGGCGCACGCCAGGTATGTTTGTTCGAGAACTTTTGGCTCAGGGCCTGGTGCAGTTGGCGTGCACTAGAGTTTAAGTTAGTGAAAAGTTGGCACATGCCAGGAAGTCCAAACAAATGACTGATCATCCAGTTTTAAGTATATTTGAAGCAAAACTTTTAAATGAAGCATTAGCGAAATAAGCTTGCAGAAGCAAAAAAAGGTCATTAATTGGCACCGTTGTCGGGAATTGAGAATTTAGACTCTCAATTTGGTTTACAAAATTGGATTAGTATATTTTTATTTTTATTCTTATTATTATTTTATTTTATTTTGTTTTTGGTTTACTTTTTGACAAAGTGACTTGTCTTGCTTGATAAGTTACATGCATGCCATTAACCCGTTCTACCAATATTTCTTCATTGGAGATTAAAGAGGAAATAACGTGGTTAGAAAGGTCATTACGTAAGGAGAGACGAGAAAAAGAAAGAATGGACCAAAGGCAAGAGGGTCAAGGGGCAAGAGTTCATGCCCCTAGACCTTCTCTAATGGACTATGGGAGACCAACATACAAAGGAGCGTTAATTGGAATCCAACGGCCAGCTATTGAAGCTAATCACTTTGAAATTAAGCCAGTCATGATTCATATGCTTCAAGCTTTAGGTCAATTCTATGGTTTACCTAATGAAGATCCCAATGAACATCTGGGGAACTTCATGGAACTAGCTAATAATTTTAAGTATCCTAGAGCGTCTGATGATGTTGTAAAGATTAGAATATTTCCTTATACGTTAAAGGACAATGCTAAACTTTGGTATAAGCAACTTAAGGGTACTCCAATAATCATATGGGAGCAATTGGCAAATGCTTTTCTTGACAAATATTTCCCCTACTCAAAGAATAACAAACTCGTTAAGGAGATCACCAACGTCGATAAATATGAAGGAGATTCTTTGAGTGAAACTTGAGAGAGATTTAAGAAATTGCAATAAAAATGCCTGCACCATGGTTTGTCCGAGGAGTCTCTTCTTAAGACTTTTTATTTTAGCATGTCGCTAACAATAATTAGAACTGTTGATTTAGCTTCTAATGAAAATTTCCTAAGAAAGGAAAGGGGTGAAGCCCACCATATTCTAGTAGAGCTGGCAGCAACAAATAGGATAATCACAAATGAGAGAAAAAACAACCCATTAGAGAGTTAAGGGAGGTAACTGAGTGAAGTGAGAGAAGAGGAATAATTGAACTTGATGCTTCCTCGTCTTTTCAAGTGCAATGAGACTTGATGGCAAAGTAATTGCATGATTTGACTCTAAACAAAGTTGATGCTGTTGCTTTACAACAACATTGAGAAGCATGTGGCAACACTGGCCACAAGATTAGTCAATGTGTAGTGATGAACCAACCTACAGAGCAGGTCAACTTTGTTAGTGGTCAAGGACAAGGAGGAAATCAAATGGTAAACAATCCATATTCCTCTACATAAAATCCTGGATGAAGAAATCACCCTAACTTCTCATAGAAAGAGAGAAACAATGATGACATTATGGCAATCGTTCCGGATAAAGGATTGTCTTTACATGTCTCACAACAAGGACCACTACCTAGTTTTCAACCACATGGGTTCTTGGGAGAAAGAATGGTAGCCCTTGAGGAGAGATTTGACAAGGTTGAGAAATTCATCCAACAAACTAGAGAATTATCTAATAACCAAAGTCAAGTCTTGAAGGCATTAGTGGCCTAGGAAGCAAGGCAGAACAATTTTGGAACAATTTTTAAAAGGGCAAGCGATTGCCATGCACAACATGGAAGTACAACTTAGGAAAATTAAAAAGACAAATGCACAGAGAGCATCTGGCTCTCTCCCAAGTTCTACTGAGACAAATCCTCGTGGCCAAGTTAATGCAATCTCATTGAGAAGTGGCAAGGAATTAGCTTCTCAAAAAGTCAAAGAGAAGGCTAAGGAGAGTGATATGGAAAATCCAAACAAGTATAAGGAGGAAGAAGTTCTTAAGGATAATGTCCTACAAGAAGAAATTACGGAGGAAGAAGAAGTTTATGTACCACCACCATCAATGGTCCCCATTCTGCCTTATCCTCAGAAGGTAAAGAGAAAGTCAGGGATGGATGAGAAATTTCTCTATTTCATGGAGAAAATAAAGAATGTTCAAATAAATATCTCTTTCTTAGAGATGTTAGATCAAGTTCCATACTATGCCAAGTTTCTAAAGGAACTCGTCACTAAGAAGAGGAAGTGGGAAGATGGAGAGACAGTCACACTCAGGGCTGATTGTAGCTCTCTAATCTCAAAGAATCTTCTGATGAAGCTAAAAGATCTGGGGAGTTTTACAATTCCATATTTCATTAGCGAAACCGAGTTTCCAAAATGTCTATGTGATTTAGGCGCAAGTATCAACTTGATGCCTTTGTTTACATTTCAAAAACTAGGTTTGTGTGAAGTTAAGCCAACTTCAATGCTTCTCCAGTTGGCAGACCAAACTATTAAAAAAACCATTTTGTGTGGTTGAGGATGTCCGATTAACAAGTTCATCTTCCCTGTTGACTTTGTGGTTCTGGATTTCTCTAAGGACAAGAACTATCCACTAATTTACGGCAGACCCTTCCTCAACACTGCTCATGCATTGGTAGATATGCATAATGGTAAATTGGTTCTCTGAATTGGAGACGAGAAGGTTCAGTTCAACATGACAAGTATTATGCGCCATCCTCTTGATGAAAAGATATGCATAAAAATTGATGTTGTAGATGAGTGTATCCTCGAGTTCTACAAGGAGAAAATCTCTAGAATTAGGATAAAGAACTAGAGAAAGAAGAGGAGGATATTGTGGAATAAGTGAAGGAGGAAATTGACAAGAAAGGTCTACTTGAGGAGCTCAAAATTCATTTGAAATATCGGACTCCACCCTCAATTATGAAGGCTCCTTCTTTAGAACTAAAAGAGCTACCCTTGCATCTGATATATGCTTTCTTAATATATGGAGGGAGATTATCGATTATTATATCAAACAAGCTCACTAAGGAAGAAGAAGAGAAAGTGCTCACAGTTGTGAACAAACAAATAAAGGCCATTGCTTGGCAAATATCCGATATCAAGAGGATAAGACCAGAAATTATGATGCACCATTTCACATAGAGGATGGAGCGAGGTTGAGAGTAGACCGACAAAGGAGATTTAATCCTAATATGAAGGAGGTTGTTCAGAAGGAAGTGATAAAACTCCTTGAAGCCAGAATTATCTATCCGATCTTGGATAGTGAGTAGGTTAGCCCGATCTATTGTATTCCCAAGAAAAGGGGAATGACTGTTGTGATCAACAAGGAAGGGGAACTTATTCTAACTAGAACTGTGACCGCATGAAAAGTGTGTGTCGATTATCATAAATTAAATAATGCCACACGGAAAGATCATTTCCCACTTCCATTCATTGATCAAATATTGGAAAGGGTTGCGGCATATTCTTATTATTGCTTTTTGGATGGGTACTTTGGGTACCACCAAATTGCAATATACCCCTGAGATTAAGAGAAGACATCTTTCACCTGTCCCTTTGATATTTTTGCATATCGTAGAATACCTTTTGGATTAAGTTGTGCCCCAGCAATGTTCCAATGTTGCATGGAGTCTATCTTTTGGAAGATGAATGAGAAGATTATGGAAACCTTCATGGATAAATTCTCTGTTTTCGGAGACTCATTTGATTATTGTCTTGACAACCTAGACAAAGTATTGGAGAGATGTGAGGAAAAAAATCTTGTGCTCAACTAGGAAAAGTGCCATTTTATGGTAGACGAAGGAATAGTCCTTAGGTACAAGATTTCTAAAGCAGGAATAGAAGTAGATAGAGCTAAGACAGAGGAGATAGAGAAAATGGATGCACCAACCACAATTAAAGGAGTTAGAGCATTTCTGGGTCATGCCTAATTTTATAAAAGATTCATCAAGAACTTTTCTCTAATCGCTAAGCCTCTAACAAATTTGCTGGTTAAGGATGTATCTTTTAACTTTGATGAGCAGTGTCTTAAGGCATTTGATGCTCTCAAGAAAGCTCTTATCACAGCTCCCATAATTTCATCACCAGACTAGAAGCTTCCATTCAAATTGATGTGCGATGCAAGTAATCTAGCTTTAAGTTGTGTGCTTGGACAGAAGAAAGAGGGGAAACTCTATGTCATCTACTATGCTAGTAGAGTATTGATAAGAGCTCAACTCAATTATACAACCACAGAGAAATAAATGCTTGCGGTTGTTTACGCATGTGACAAATTCAGGCCGTACTTGCTTGGTTCAAAAGTGATAATTTACACTGATCATGCAGCTTTGAGGTATCTTTTCTCAAAGCAAGATGCCAAACATCGCTTGATGTGCTAGATTTTGTTACTCCAAGAATTTGACTTGTCCATTAACAACAAGAAAAGAGCAGAAAACATTGTCGCAAATTATCTCTCTAGGTTAGAGAAAAGCGACAGGGTGGAGATTGAAGAGAATCAAGAAGAGTTTCTTGATGAAATTTTGATGGTGATGAGTAGAGTAGAAGCTCCCTGGTATGCTGATTATGCCAACTTTTTAGTTGGAGGAATTATTCCTACAGATCTGAGTTATCCCCAAAGGAAAAAATTTCTATAGGACATTCAAATGTATGTATGGGATGATTCGTACCTTTTTAACAGGTGCAGTGATGGGGTTCTTCAACGTTGCATTGCTAGTTGGGAAGTAGCAAACATTTTAGAGCAATGCCATAATGTACCTTACTCAGGCCATTATGGAGCTACAAGAATCGCATCTCGAGTCTTTGAATGCAAATTTTATTGGCCTTTCATCTTCAAGGATGCACGTAGTTATGTTGAGTAGTGTGACCACTATCAAAGAATAGGAAACATCTCAAAGAGGAATGAGATGCCTTTATCTAGAATTTTAGAGATTGAGCTCTTCAATATTTGGGGATTGGACTTCATGGGACCTTTCCCGATATTATATGGCAACAAGTATATCTTGGTAGGAGTAGACTATGTTTCAAAGTGGATAGAAATTTTGGCATCACCTACAAATGATGCTAGAGTAGTTATCCAATTTCCTAAGAAGCTCTTCTCAAGATTTGGAGTACTGCGAGTGATAATCAGCGATGGTAGGTCACACTTCTCCAATCAGCAATTTGAAGTCCTGCTAAAGAGATATGGGGTAATGCACAAGGTGGCAACACCTTATCACCCCCAAACTAGCAGATAGGTTGAACTTTCAAATCGAGAGCTCAAGAAAATCTTGGAAAAGACAATCGGAATAGCAAAGAAGGAGTGGTTGAATAAGCTTGATGATGCCTTATGGGCTTATCGAATAGAATTTAGAACACCTATAGGAATATTGCCTTATAAGCTTGTTTATGGCAAAGCGTGCCATCTTCCAGTCGAGCTTGAGCATCATACATTTTGGATCATTAAGACCCTTAATTACGATTACAAAAAAGCTAGAGAGCACAGAATACTCCATCTCGAGGAGTTGGATGAAACATGGGACTTGGCATTCGAGAGCTCAAGGCTTTACAAGGAAAGGACCAAGAGAAGACATGATGCCCATATCATCAAGAAAGATTTCAAGGAGGGTTAGCATGTTCTTCTTGTAACTTGCGACTAAGACTCTTCCCGGGGAAGCTCAAATCCAAGTAGAGTGGCTTGTATCAAATTGTCAAAGTGTTCTCTTTCAGAGCACTTGATTTGAAAGATAGCAACGGGCTAGTCTTTAGAGCCAACGACCAACGATGCAAAATCTACATTATAGGGGGTGATACTAATCAAGATGTGGAGGTGCAATCGGTTAATGTGCCATCCAGTGCTTAAACAAAATCTTAAACGACTCTTTTACCTATAAAGAATAAAGAACATGATATTTTGTGCTAAGCACATTTGTTTAAAGAGTTGCTTAGTTTCAAGAAAAATTCTGATAAATGTTTACCTCATCATTCTTTGCCGGGCACAAGATACACTGAGTCTTGAGTGACGTGAAGTGAACTTCATGAAACATCAAAAGAGACTTTAAAGAGTGCCTATAAGAGAAGGATGAAGCAATTTGAATTTTGTCCAAGGTGTAAAAAGTTGGAATATGATAGAGACTGTAGTAAGAATAACACTAACTCGCAAAATGAGCATATTGTGGTACTATGTCACGACCCTATTAGGCTTAAAGCCGAAAAGGTTGCACAAAAGGGTAGTTCATCACGGTATGCCATTCGTGAGTTGTGTGAATTATGAGCGTCGAAGTTGCACCTTTGACCCATACAGATGGGGCATCTAGTTTTCCAACTTTCCAGGAACGCAGCATACATAAAAGCCAAAAAAATTAGATTAGCATGTTTTATTTCTTATGATTGTTATATTAGTTTAGAGTTTAAATCTTATGTGTGTAGTTTTTACAGTTCGTACATAGTTGGCACACGCCAACGGATATGACATACACCATGTCAAATGAGTCCAAAAAAGTTGGCGCATGCCAACACAGCTAGCGTGCACCAGTGTTGGAAAATTGGAGAAGCTGGCGCACACAAGTGGACCTGGCGTACACCAATTTCAGGCATAATAGTTTATAAAACTCTCAGGCGTGCACCATTTTTCATAAGAAAACAAAACCCAATCCTTCCCGCCTCTAAAAATTTCAAAGTTGAACGAGCCTAACCCTCCCAAACTATTTACCCACAATACCCAAGGTCCGAAACAAGATTTACAATGGCGGGTGATGAAGGATCTAGCTGCATTCGACGCATGGATAGGAGGAAGCACACGAGGAACCCTTTGCATTCTCCACTTCCAGACATCCGCGATCGCAACAATGCTCTCTTTGCAATCTTCCACAATTAGGAGGGAGAGTGGTATCAAAGATTCTCACGACTTAATGCCCTTAGTCATTTTACAATTGATTGGGATGACATGCAGAGATTAGGGGTTAATAGATAGTTATGGTCAGCTTTTAGGAAGTTAGGGTAGAGATACTTTAAAACTAGAGAGATAATGGCTAGGCAAGAGCTTATTTTAGAGTTCTATTGCACGTTGCAAAGTACGGCTAACAGACGATCATTTACTGCACGTGTATTTGATAATGATTTTAGCATGGATGAGAGTAAGTTTAATGCACTCTTTAGCCTTAAGGCTAGACCAGGTGCTTTAGATTTCACACCTTTTAGTCAGGCCTATCGGGCATGGCAAGAGATTATGGGTTTTGAGAGATATGAGTCGGGGAGGGTGCCTAATGTACTAATTAGAGAACCATATTTAGGCATTCTCCATCACTTTATGAGTCTGACCATTACTGGTCAATGGGAAGGGTCTAAAATCTTTCGATCTTAGCTCTACGCCATTGATTGCCTACGCCACGATATCCCATTTAGCACCTTTGTGATGGTCATTGACTACTTTGCATATTCTATTAGTGATAGGGAACCTAGGCATCTGTACTTAGGTCATATGATTTCCCATATTGTACGTCACCATTTTTCTGAGCAGTTTGCAGAGTTTTGTGGATCAATTTTGGAGCTAGTGTCGCTCAACATCGAGAAACTCCATTATAGCAAGTTGTTCAAGAAGATAATGACTGATGGAGTGGAAGTTGTCGAGTACAAGCCTTAGGAAGAGAGAAAGGGTAGCTCAGGATTACCTTAGAGCAGCAGGGCAGATGCCAGCACAGGGACAAGAGGATCCTAGTTAGGATCCATATGAGGCAGGCCCCAGCCATTAGTATCAGGCCCAGCATGACGAAGCAGGGCCAAGTCATCAGTCACCTAAACCACAGGTAGACATGCAGTATTTACGTGACCATTTTGTTACGATGCAGGTACAGCTACAAGGTCACAGAGAGCAGCTTCATGGCTATGGCATACAACTGCAGGACTACGCAGTTAGTAATGCAGCCAGGTGGGACCGCTAGTATGACTGCAATGCGTGCATAGAGGCTGAGCTTAGAGCTCAGAGAGAGGAGTAGAGGGCATTTTATACCAACCAGAGAGCTCACATGATGCGCCACTAGGAGCATTACAAGCATCAGCGAGTACATGCTGAGTGGATGCACAACTGGGCGAAGAACTTTGGTAGTGGCTTCACATTCCCACCACCTCCTCCCACTTCAGATGATTGACAGGGAGCTCATTTTTCCCTACTTTGTTATTTTTCTTTATTTGTTTTCTTTATTTATGTATTTTTATTTATTTTGATTCTGTTTTTGAGTTTGTGTGCTTGTAACTTATTTAATGTCGTATTGTGTTTCTACAAGGTGATCTTATTAGGCTTAAAGCCGAAAAGGTCACAAGGAGGTAGTTTACATGACACGCCATTGGTGAGTTAATGTGTTGCATGTTTGTTTGTATTTATGTGTTTATGCATATTTTGAGATTAGGTGTTTATTAGTATCTTAGACACCTTAAGAACAATGTGTCATTCAAGTGTGGGGGAAAGTTCCTTCTAGGAATCTTCCTTTTATGTTATTTTAGTATGTTAGCATGTTAGGTTGTTTTGTTTAGGTTTAGACTTGGCATGAATTTTTCAAAAATTTGACCTCCCTAAAAAATTTTCAACTTTTGTTAGAATTTTATCAAACTCTTAGTTAGGAATTTAATTCGAGTGCAAATCCTAGGAATTGGTAGAAATCTCACACTCTGTTATTTAGATTAGTGGTTTCACTCTATAGACTAGACTAGAGGGTTGATGAGTGAACCTTGTGAGTATTTGAGCCAAAGGAAGAGACATCCGTCTATATTTTTTATGAGGTGCATATTAAAGTCAGTTGATCGAGGTATCCTACTAGTACTTATCAGAGTCTAGGTTGTATGGAAGTTAGTGATAAGATGGGGGCATTTTTTGACATTGAGCCTAGAGCCTTAGAGACAAAATCCCTTACATATCCATTATTTTAACCATTTGAGCCGAGCCTTTTCTTGATCTTAGATGAGGAAGCCGACTACAAACCTTATATTATCCATCTTCCTTACCTTTGATCATCCGAGTCGAGGATTTATAGGTTTGCATGTGTATTGGATTTAGTTGGTAGCTTTGGTTTAATTTGGGTTATGTTCATTGGGATGTCGTATTATAGTCGTGTTAGAAGCCGAGTTTTTGCCTAGAACGTGCTAAGTATGTATAGTTTGTTAAAGTTTGTGAATGTATATTATAAAAAAAAAGAAAAGGAAAAGAAAAAGCAGCGTAAAATAATGTAAAGTAGAATAAGGCATGTGTCTAGGTGAAACTCGTGCTTCTAGGTCTTAGGACATTGGGATATTTGGGGAGTTTGCTTATGAATGTTTGTGAGGATGTTTAGATTAGACAAGTGATTAGTTACATTTGTGACATGTCCTCGAATTGGGTGGTCTAGCTACCATCCATATGTTTTACCTCACCTTTACCTTAAGCCCCATTACAACCCGATGAAAAGACCCCCAATCATTAGTAGCCATTGCGACTTTTGGATAACACTGAGTAAGACATAAGATGATTTGAGTATATTGACCTGTATTGAAGTGATAGGAAGTTGTCTACATTGATTATATGAGTGAAATATTTTTCTATCCTTGTGAGGTCAACCTTCTAGTGTCTTTTATAGAGAGTTAACACTTGCTTAAACAATTGAGTGTTGAGGTATTTACTAGTTTGTTGTGCTTTGTGTTTTGAATTGATGAACTTACTTAGTTTATGATTTCATTATGATGTGAGTTGATGTTTTTTAGGGAAGTTAAATGTTGATCCATTCATGCCATATCTTTACCTTGTTATGTGTTTGTTTGTTCTTCTTTGATTTTCTTTTAGGTTGTCCACATTTTGAGTTTTGCTTGGGGACAAGCAAAGATTCAAGTGTGGGGGTGTGATGAGTGTCAAAAATACTCATTATTTGTGTCCTTTTAGTAGGTTGTTCTTAGTGTTTTAGGTTGATTTAGTTGTCATAGTGTTAGTTTTCATTCATTGTGTGTTTATGTTGAGTTTATCATTTTTCATTAAGTTTGCTTGTTTTTAGGAGCCTATTCGAGGAGAAGTAGAGGATGATCGAGCGGACATGCAAAGCCAAGGATGAGAGGGAAGATGCAAAGCCAAGGAATACAATGCACGATCATCTGGTGTATGCCAAGCCTACATGGCGCATGCCAAGTAGTCATTACTCAGACGACCATTCACTCAGACGACCAGATGCACTCGAAGATGGAAATTGTAAAGACCTGGCGCATGCCAAGTGAAACTGGCACACACCAGACAAGTCTGACAGAAAAAAAAGAATCTAAGTGTTGGACGAACAAATGGCAAAACTTCCTAAGTCGGCTTATGGCTTTTGTGAAGGAAAGGGGGACATGTTAGCTGACTTTCTAGATATTTTAGTTAGATATTTGTCTTAGGATAAGTTAGCTTAGATATTTTGTTAATATTTTGACTTTCTAGCTTAGTTTATTAGATATTTTGATAAGTGTAAGAAAGAGAGTTAGAAAGAGAAGTGTAAAAAGTGTTAAAACATCTCTCTCTTAGATGAGCTGGTGAAGGCAAGAAAGCTTGAAGAACTTTGCTAAGCTTTCTTACGTTTACCTTTCAATATGTAAATAAAGATGCATGTTAATTATATAAGTGTGTTTGAGTAGTTTGCTGCGAGTTTTGTACCTTATTACCTTATATGTAGTCATGGTTTAGAGGGGTTAATATGTGTAGGAACGTGTTCTTTTTAACGAGCTTATTGCCATGCTTTGACTTGTTTAATCACCAAGTTGTTGTACTTAGTCAAATCTTGAGACCCAAAGGAGATAAGTTTGATGGAAATGTTAGTTTGATGATTTGTTGCTTTGAAAGAAGAGAAATCTTCTTTAGTTACTGATTATACTTTGAGTGATATGCATAGTTGGTCTTTAACTGAGTTTAGTTGGTTGGTGGGGTCGAAAGGACATATCTAACCTTCTAAACTTGGTTAATGATCAATTTAGATCTTTCTAGCGCGAAAGTGTAGATTGATTACCTTTGAAATACTTATACCATGTCACATGCTTCATATACCCCCTGAATAATTTGGTTACATTGGCTTTTAAGATACTTAGCTCACTTTTAGTATTTTAGTTGTTGATAATCTGTTTTATAACCAACTCTATGTAAGTGTTAGTTCTTGTTATCTTTATATTTGTGCTTTAGAGTTTAGATCATGAGTGTTCAACAACAAAACTTCATAATCTTATCCTAGTTAAGTAAATAAACCTTAGAGTAGGCTAAAAACTTGGTCTTTGTGGATCGACAAACCCGTACTTACTCATTGTTGCAATCTGCTGCAATTCTGCTGATAACTTGGTGTACGCCATCCATAGTTGGCGCACGCCAGGTCTGTTTGTTCGAGAACTTTTGGCTCGTGCCTGGTGCAGTTGGCGCGCACCAGAGTTTAAGTTAGTGAAAAGTTGGTGCACGCCAGGAAGTCCGAACAAACAACTGATCATCCGGTTTTAAGTAGATTTGAAGTAGAACTTTTAATGGAAGCATTAGCAAAACAAGCTTGCGGATGCGAAAAAAGGTGATCACTGCAAACAAACTATCGAATCAAATATACAAACCATCAAATCAAATATACAAACCATTGAATTAGACATGCCAAACCATTGAATCAAACATTTTATACCATTGAATCATGTATACCATACCATCAAATCACAGCACACCATACCATCGAATAAGACATACATACAAACCATCGGACTACTGCATACAAACTATCGAATCAAATATACAAATCATCGAATCCTAATGTACAGTATTGTACTATACATGCAGGTACTATATAAGATCTGAACACTGGTATATGGTATTTAAGGAAATCCAAGAAAAATTTGGGAAAAGGAGCCTTAAGATAACAAAAAGCTTCGATAATAGCACTTGTGGTTTTGGCTCATATTGAGGATTTGGATTGAGTACAAAATGTACAAATTAGTGTGTATTGTACAAAATTTGGGCAAGATTTTTCACGCATTTTCTTCACATAATATCAACATTATCTTTTATGATATCAACATTTTCTTGGCATAATACTCACAATTTATTCTAATAAATTTTATTATTTTGAGAATGACATTTTTTTAACTGATATTGGCTAGTGTAATGTATTTACTTTGATCCCATATATTTTGAGTTCTTGCAAAAAATATCTAACATGTATATTTTCATTTTTTTTCTTTAGAATGACATTTTTTTCATGTGATACGAGCCCGTGTAGAATTTATTTACTTTAGTCCCATAATTTTTTAATATTTGCAAAAAAAACCCTTGACATGTATATCTTTGTGTTTTTTTTAGAATGACCTTTCTTATATGTGATAATAGCCCGTGTGAGGTCTTTTCACTTTGGTCTTGTTATTTTTAGATTTTTCAAAAAAATTCATCCATATAGTTTAGAAAAAACTATTGAGCATTTAATCTTTCTCCTATCTTGAAATAATCAAGTTGGACGATCGACAAATAAAGAATTAAGCATGAGTTAGAGACTATTCCAAATACAAACATACACATTGGAATATGCAATGATTGGTGATGTTGTGTTCACAACGGTTGTTTTATATATTTTTAAATTTCTAAAATTTGGAATTCAGAATGTTGAATTTTATTAAGAGTGATTCACTTAATGATGTGATATTATTTACATTTTGTAAGAACTGAATGCAATGTACTTTTAAATCGATTAATTTTTTATCCTAAAGTTTAGGAATTTACAAATAGTTTTCATCTTGTTTGCGACATTAATTTGGAATATAAGCACTCAAAAATCACAAATATGAGTTTAGTAGCTCATTGAAGCTAACGTTTAATGTTCTTCTTTTATTCTTTGGTAGTAAATGGTTATAATAATAACATTTGAATTTATTTTATAAGTAAAGGATTAACTACATAAAATAACAAGTCAATAAAAGGTTACAATACTTATTTAGAGACTATAATAAATTTTGACTTAATTAGACAAAGTAGACAATTTATTTAGATGCCCACCGATCACTTTGGCCAGGAGTTGTCCCCTAGTTGACGTTGGGAGACTAGTAACCGCTGACCTCTTCTGCTTAGTTTTTACATTTTTTTCTTTACTTGCTCTAACTTGTTTTGTCTTGAAGCTAGTCAATTCTCGAACATCCCCAAATGACACATCAACTTCCCAAAAGCACTATTAAATTCCATACTTCAATAATCTCACCTGGAGACTAATCTTTTCACTTGATCTTTTGTCCTTATCACTTGATATTCATACATATTCTCATGTAGTTGCTTGGTAAGTCGGCCTTCAATCATCATTTAACAAGGTCAATTGAAGCCATATTAAGGCTCAACTTCTTCAATGTCACCATATTGGTAAATACATATATAAAATTCACTTTTTTATTTTCTTAAGATCTTCTCTTTAACAAATTATCAAATGTAGTAAGACTTCAAGTTTATGTGCTATTCTTATATGGAAAGTTGGGTTCTTTGCCAAATAGATTGTCATTTGGCTATTACAATAAATTTTACAACCACAACATCTCATCACTATTATAATCAAACTTTTATGGTTGACAAAGTAATAGTCTTTTGCAATGTAGATGACCAAGATATTATGGCACCTTCAAAGCGTGAACACATAACCTATTGTACTCTTGAATTCTTCATGATTGATTCCAAATCAATATCGACATAACCTATTAGTCTTATAGCAAAGAGTTTTATTCGTGTACTGATGAGTGCCTTAAACACTCATATTTTGTGATTACTTCTTAGGTTCTTTTTGTAGTTTTTAATTTATTTCTAGAGATTTTTAGTTGTCTTGTGTTAGTTTTCAATTATTGTGATTGTTAGTTATGTTTGTCTTTTCTCATTGTGTTTTTATGGTTTTAGGAGCCTACTTGATGACTCGAGGAGGATGCTTGATCGATGGCGCTAGGGCATGGACGATTTGGAGCTCGAGAGTGCAAGATTCCGCACTTGTGCACCTCTGGCACGCGCCATAGGCATGCGTGGCACGGGCCATACACACCTGGATGGAGAGGTCACTCTGACGTTGGACTACAGCATAATTGGCATGCGCCATAGATACAATTGGCGCGCGCCATGGATAGACAGAGACACAAAGTTGGCCATCCACTTGCTCTTCTCATTGGCAAACACTTGGAGGGCCAAGGCACGTGGAGTTTTACAGAATTTGAGGGTTTACAGTCACTTTGGGGGGACAAGAGAGGATAGTTGTTAGGATATTAGCTTAGTTTATGTTATTTTGACTTTAGACTTTGGATTTTAGTTAATGATGACACATTATGAGAAAATGGGTAAAAAATGGAGAGAGAAGCATGCAGAGAATATCCAGAAACTAAGCCACGAAAATTGTAACTCTCTGCCATGGACATGAAGGACTAAGGAAGCTTCTTTGAACATTGTTAAGCTTTCTCTTCTTGTAATCTCATTTTATTAAGTTATGCTTAAGTTTGTTAATGTTTATATTGTGTTTTGTATAAGCATGTGTGAGTAGTATATTCTGTGAGTTTAGGACCTAGAAACTAACATGTAATCAACTAATTTGAGGGGTTAAACATGCATGAAAATATGTTCTAGTAAATGAACTTAAAGCTTAATTATGGATTCACTAAGATTATGATCATAATTAGTTCTTGCCTTTGACAACAGTTTAGACTAGTTGGCTGTGATAAAATCTATGTGAATAACCATAACTATGAACTTAGCTAAAACTTGAAATTGAAAGATGATGGAATTAGTGTAAAAATTAACTAGATGACTAAGTGCTTAATTAATGAGAAATCTACTTAAGTAATTAGTTGTCCACTGAGTGATAATTATAGTTATTTCTTAGCTTGATTTGAATCAACTAGTGGGGTCTAAAGAACATCTAGTTGGTTCAAGTTTTGCTAAGAGCAATTTAGGCAAATCTAGCACCAAAGTGTAGATTTGTTGTTCATGAAACACTCGGATCATAATACGAACATAATAAACCCCAAAGTTAGTTGATGACATAAGTTTCAATGGTACGAAACTCACTCTTAGTTAAATTTGCTAAATCAGATTGTTAATCTTGTGTTCTGAAGTTAATAGACTTTAAACTTTCTAAATCTTTAGATAAATAATTTAGAAGTTAGTTCGAGTTATAAATCAACCAATCTTCATAATATACTCCTAAACAAGTTTGGAAACTAAGTTCGAAGCATTAGAACTCAATTCCCTGAGGATCGACAAAATCGGACTTACTCTGTGTTGAAGCTGTTGAAAGTTGGCGCACACCATAGGTCATTGGCGCGCGCCATTGTTCTTACACGAAGAACATTGGTGCACGCAATAGGTTCTGGCGCCCAGAAACAAAGGGTCGTGAGACAAGCTCGTGAGGCGAGCTAAATCGGACACTATTGGCTCGCGCCATTAGCACCATTGGCGCACGCCATAGTTGGCCAGGTGGCATTAAATTCACATGAATCATCAACATGCTTCGGATCAAGTACAAAGGGAAATCCGAATCACGTTTACACGTTAAAAATAAAACAGCTCTAAAAAGAATTGAACAACAAATTGGCGCCGTTGCCGGGGAACTGAGTAGATAAAGCTTGATTTGGTGAACGAACTTGGATTAGTAAATTTTTATTTTATAATAATAAATAAAATCAATAAAAAAACAACAAAAAATTAGAGTTAATTTTTAGTGTTACTTGCAACACAAGTTACTTGCGAGGAAAGTTACGTGCATGCCCTTAACCCGCTCCACTAAAACTTTTCCGTTAGAATTTGAAGAAGACATTACTCTACTAGAAAGGTCATTGCGCAAAGCAAAAAGAGAGAAATTAAGGATGGATCAAAGACAAGAAGGACAAAGAGCTGAAGTTCAAGCTCCTAGAAGATCTTTAATGGACCATGGGAGACCGACATATGAAGGAGCAAAAACTGGAATCCAGCAGCCAGCTATTGAAGCTAATCACTTCAAAATCATGCCGGCAGTGATTCATATGCTTCAAGCAGAGAGTCAGTTCTATGGACTACCTAATGAGGACGCAAATGACTATCTTGGAAATTTCATGGAATTAGCTGATAACTTCAAGTATCCAGGAGTATCTGATGATACTGTTAAGATACGAATGTTTCATACACGTTTAGGGACAAGGCTAAACTTTGATACAAGCGACTTAAAGGTTCTCCTAAAACCACTTGGGAAGAACTGGCAAATGCTTTTTTGAACAAGTATTTCCCATACTCAAAGACAAGCAAGCTCGTCAAGGAGATAACCAATTTCGAACAATTTGAAGGTGTGACTCTTTGAGTGAAACTTGGGAGAGATTTAAGGAATTACAAAGGAGTTGCCCTCACCATGGTTTATCGAATGAATCTTTGCTCAAAATGTTTTATTTTAGCTTGTTACCTACAACAATAGGGACTGTTGATGCTGCTTCCAATGGGAATTTTCTGAGGAAGGAAAGAGACGAAGCCTACCATATTCTGGAAGAATTGGCAGCAACAAATAGGATAATCGCAAATGAAAGAAAGAAGCAACCAATGAGAGAGTTGAGAGAACTAACTGAGTGAAGCGAGAAGAGAGGAATGATTGAACTTGATGCTTCTTCATCATTTCAAGCCCAGTTAGATTTAATGGCAAAGCAGTTACGAAACTTGATTCTATCGCTATTCAACAAAATTGTGAAGCTTGTGGTAACATTGGCCATGAAATTAGTCAATGTGCCATGATGAACCAACAAACTGAGCCAGTCAATTTTGTTAGTTGTCAAGCACAAGGAGGAAACCGAATGAGGAACAATCCATATTCCTCAACATATAATCCTAGATGGAGGAATCATCCTAACTTCTCATGGAAAGATAGAAGCAAAGAAGACAGTATGGCAATTGTCCCTGATAAAGGACTACCATTACAAGCACCACAACAAGGACCACCACCTGGTTTTCAACCACGTGGATTTTTAGGAGAAAGAATGGGAGCCCTAGAGGAAAGATTTGACAAGGTAGAGAAATTCATCCAGCAAACTGGAGAATCATCCACTAACCAAAGCGAAATACTGAAAGCCTTGGCAAGCCAAGAAGCATGGCAAAACAATTTGGAACAATTCCTTAGGGGGCAATCAACTACCATGCGCAACATGGAAATACAACTTGGGGAAATTGCAAAGGCAAATGCCCAAAGAGCTTCAAGATCACTTCCAAGCTCTACTGAAGAAAATCCTCGAGGTCACGTTAATGCGATTGCCTTAAGAAATGGAAAAGAATTAGCTTCTTAAACAGTTAAAGAGAAGGCTAAGGACATTAACATGGAGATCCCTGACCAAGACATGGTAGAAGAAGTACAACATGAGGAAATTCCGCAAAAGGAAGTTGTGGAAGAAGAAAAAGAAGTTTACGTTCTGCCACCACCAATGATTCCCATTTTACCTTACCCTCAGAGGGTAAAGAGAAAGACGGGAATGGATGAGAAATTTTTCCATTTTATGGAGAAAATGAAGAACATTCAGATCAGTGTCTCTTTTCTTGAGATACTTGATCAAGTACCACACTATGCCAAGTTTCTAAAAGAGCTCGTAACGAAGAAGAGGAAGAGGGAAGATGGAGAGACTATTGCCCTAACTGCAGATTGTAGTTCTCTAATCTCTAAGAATCTTCCTACAAAGCTACAAGATCCGGGGAGTTTTACTATTCCCTGCTTTATTGGTGAACTTGAGTTTCCAAAGTGCTTATGTGATTTAGGCGCAAGTAACAACTTGATGCCTTTATCGATATTCCGGAAACTAGGATTGTGTGAAGTAAAGCCAACTTCTATGCTACTCCAGTTGGCAGACCAAACCATAAAAAAACCATTCGGTGTGGTTGAGGATGTCCTGGTAAAGATAGACAAATTCATCTTTCCAGTTGACTTTGTAGTTTTACATTTTCCAGAGCACAAGAGTTGTCTGCTGATTTTTGGCAGACCCTTCCTTAACACTGCACACGTGTTGGTTGATGTTCATAATGACAAATTTGTCTTCCGAATAGGAGAGGAGAAAGTTGAGTTTAAAATGACAAGTGTGATGCGCCATCCTCTTGATGAAGGGATGTGCATGAAAATTGACATTGTAGATGAATGTATTCTTGAATTCTGTAAGGAAAATATTTTGAGAATAGAGGAAAAAGGACAATACGAATAAGAGGAGGAGATTGTGGAAGAAGTAAAGGAAGAAGTCGACAAAAAAAGTCTACTTAAGGAATTAGAAATTCAATTGAAATATCGAACTCCACCCTCAATTGTGAAAGCTTCATCCTTGGAGTTGAAATAGCTACCCTCTCATCTAAGGTATGCATTCTTGATAGATGGAGGGAGGTTACCAATTATAATCTCAAATAAGCTCTCTAAGGATGAAGAAGATAAAGTGCTCGCAATTGTGAACAGATGAATTAAGGCAATTGCTTGGCAAATCTCCGACATCAAGGGGATAAGCCCAAAAATTGTGATGCACCATATTCACATGGAGGATGGAGCAAGATCGAGGGTAGACCGACAAAGGCGACTGAATCCTAACATAAAAGAGGTTGTAAAGAAGGAGGTGATCAAGCTCCTAGAAGCCGGCATTATTTATCCGATTTCAGATAGTGAATGGGTTAGCCCAATCCATTATGTTCCAAAGAAAGGAGGAATGACAGTGGTAATCAATGAGGAAGGCGAGCTTATTCCAACACGGACTGTGACCAGTTGGAGGGTGTGTGTTAACTATAGGAAATTGAATGATGCCACACGAAAGGATCATTTCCCTCTGCCATTCATTGATCAAATGTTGGAAAGGATAGCGGGGTATTCTTACTATTGTTTTTTGGATGGGTACTTAGGGTACAACCAAATAGCAATATACCCTAGAGATCAAGAGAAGACATCTTTCACATGTCTTTTCGGTATTTTTGCATATTGCAGAATGCCTTTCGGATTAAGTTGTGCCCTAGCAACATTCCAACGCTGTATGGAGTCCATCTTTTGGGAGATGAACGAGAAGATTATGGAAATTTTCATGGATGACTTCTCTGTAATTGGAAACTCATTTAATCATTGTCTGGAAAATCTTGATAAGGTACTAGAAAGATGTGAGGAAAAGAATCTTGTGCTCAATTGGGAAAAATGCCATTTTATGGTAGATGAGGGAATAGTTCTTGGGAACAAGATTTCTAGAGTTGGAATGAAAGTCGACAAAGCTAAGACAGAGGCAATAGAGAAGATGATTGCACCAACCATGGTTAAAGGAATTAGAGCCTTTCTAGGTCATGCAGGTTTCTATAGGAGATTCATCAAAAACTTCTCTCTAATTGCCAAGCCTCTCACAAACTTGTTAGTGAAGGATGTGTCCTTCAACTTTGACGAGGAATGTCAGAAGGCATTTGATGCACTTAAGAAAGCTCTAATCACAGCTCCGGTTATTTCATCACCAGATTGGAAACTTCCATTTGAGCTGATGTGTGACGCAAGTGACCTAGCTTTGGGTTACGTACTTGGACAAAAGAAAGAAGGAAAGCTCCATGTCATCCACTATGCAAGTAGAGTGCTGGCAGGGGCTCAACTAAATTATACAACCACTGAGAAAGAGTTACTTGCAATCGTCTATGCTTGTGATAAATTCAGAGCATACTTGCTTGGTTCAAAGTTATAGTCTATACCGACCATGCAGCTTTGAAGTATTTATTCGCAAAGTAAGATGTCAAACCTCGCTTGATGCGCTAGCTCTTGTTACTTCAAGAATTTGACTTGTCAATCAAGGATAAGAAGGAGCTGAAAATGTTGTCGCAGATCATCTCTATAGGTTAGAGAAAAGCGATGGGATGGACAAATATGGAAAGATACAGGAAGAGTTTCCGGATGAAACTCTAATGATGATAAGTAGAGTGGGAACTCCCTGGTATGCAGATTTTGCCAACTTTTTAGTTGGAGAAATTATTCCTGCAGGCCTGAGTTATCCTTAAAAGAAGAAGTTCTTAAGGGATGCTCAAATGTTTGTATGGGATGATCCATACCTCTTTAAGAGATGTAATAATGGGAATCTTCGACGATGCATAGCTGATTGGGAAATAGCTAATATTTTAGAGTGATGTCATAACACCCTGTATTCAGGTCATTATGGAGTAACAAGGATAGCAGCAATGGTATTTAAGTGCGGGTTCTACTAGCCCTACATATTTAGAGATGCACGTACCTATGTGGAATAGTGTGATCGCTGCTAGAGAACAGTCAACATCTTCAAAAGAAATGAGATGCCTTTATCTGGGATTTTGGAAGTTAAGCTCTTTGACGTATGGGGATTGGATTTTATGGGACCTTTTCCCATATCGTATGGTAACAAATATATCTTGGTTGGAGTTGACTACGTTTCAAAATGGGTAGAAGCTTTGGCGTCACCTACAAATGAAGCCAAAATGGTTATCCGATTTCTTAAGAAACTCTTCTCGAGATTTGGTTTGCCAGGAGCAATAATCAGTGATGGTGGATCACACTTCTGCAACAAACCATTTGAAGTCCTGCTAAAAAGGTATGGGGTAACTCACAAGGTGGCAACACCTTATCATCCCTAAACGAGCGGACAGGTTGAGCTTTCCAATCGAGAGCTCAAAAAGATTTTGGAAAAGACAGTCAGATCGGCTAGGAAAGACTGGTCAAACAAGCTCGACGATGCCTTATGGGCATATTGAATGGCATTCAAAACTCCAATAGGATTGTCACCCTATAGGCTTGTTTATGGCAAGGCATGCCATCTTCCTGTAGAACTTGAGCATCATGCATTTTGGCCCATTAAGACCCTGAACTACTATTACAAAAAGGCTGGTGAACGCAAAATTCTCCAACTTGCTGAGTTGGAAGAAATGCATGATTTAGCATTTGAGAGCTCAAGACTCTATAAGGAAAAAACCAAATGGAGACATGATGCCCACATTACAAGGAAAGACTTTAAGGAGGGCCAACATGGTCTTCTTTACAATTCACGATTGAGACTTTTCCCTGGTAAGCTCAAATCTAAATGGAGCAGACCGTACCAAATTGTCAAGGTGTTTCCTTTCGGAGCACTTGATCTGAAAGATGGTAAAGGGTTAGTTTTCAAAGTTAATGGCCAAAGGTGCAAGATCTACCTTGGTAGACACATTATTAACCAAGTTGCGGAAGTGCAATTGGTTGATATGTCGTCCGATGCATAAACACAAAAATAGTCAAGCTGACGACTTTAAATTATCATGTTTAGGATTTTTTTTTAATATTAGTTTTTACTTTTACTATCTTACTAATAGGGTTTATTTTATTTTCTTTCACGTGCAGAGTATTGAGCACTGTGACATGGTTAATATGAGAAACTCATCACAAGTTATGAATACTGTGGTACTACAGGGTGACTCGACTAGGCTTATGGCCAAAAAAGTCGCAAGGAAAGGTAGTTCATCATGGTACTCCAACTTGGAGTTGTACATTTTGCAAAGGTCAGCGTTAGATTTGCAAATATGTTTTGTGTCAAGTACATAAGTTTAGTGAGAGTCTTAGTTTCTAGAAGAATTCTGATAGATGTTTGCCTTATCATTCTGAGAAGGGCAAATGAAAACTTGAAAATTGAGCGAAGAGACGAGAACTTCTTGAGGCACTCATGAGGAACATCAAGGAGTGCTTACAAGAACAGAATGAGAAAGTTTGGATTCTGCCACAAGTGTGGTAAATTGGAGCATGACAGTATTTGTAGCAAACATAGCACTATATTGTAAACCGAGCGAACTGTCCTTCTAAGACAAGACCCTGTTAGGCTTAAAGCCGAAAAGGCTACGAGATAAGGTAGTTCGTCTTGGTATGCTATTGAAGAGCTTTGTGAGCTACGGATATCAAAGTTGCATCTTTGATGGTGATTGCATTTCAGATAGTACTATACACCAACCGAGCGACATGCTATTACGTTGTGACCCTACTAGGCTTAGTGCCAAAAAGGTTGTGATAACTGACAATCCATCAAAAGATAATGACCCATCAGAATGGAGCGTCTAGTTTTCAAGCTTTCCAGGAACGCAGCGTATATAAAAGCAAAAAAAATCATAAAAATTAGAAAAATACAAAAAAATTAGCATAGTTTGTTTTTAATTATTGAGTGTGTATTTAATTTCAATGTTGTATCTATATACGATAAAAGAACGAGGAAAAACCTAGTCGGACACTGGATGGCGCGCGCCATGCACCATTGGTGCATGCAACTGGTGCACAAAGACACGAGTGGCATGCGCCATAGGCACCATTGGCGCGAGCCAAAGAACGGCAGAGAGGCATATAAACCTCTCGGCCAAACGCGTTTTTCTCATTTTTACCACCTAAAAATTTTCCAAACACCCAAAACTCACAAAACCCCGCATGCCCACTCTTCCACTACCTTCCCCCAACAAAACCCAACACTTTGGAAGTATTTTCCATGGCGGGAGGAGGAGAAACAAGCCGTTCAAAGAGAGCAGGCAAGAGGCAAAGGACTTCCACACCACCAATAAAAAATCCTCAACTTCCAAACATTGCCGACTGCTACAATGCTCTTTTGTTGATCTTTCAAGATTGGGAAGGGAGGAGGTACACTCATTTCTCCAAGATAGAAACTGTTAGCTATTTTAGGTTTGATATGGAGGATATGGAGAAATTAGGGTTGAAAAGCGATCTAAAGAGAATGTTGAGAAAATTTAGATGGAAGTATTTTTCGGAGAAAGAAATTCTAGGGGTGGAAGAACTAAGTGTTGAATTCTTTAGTACTTTGATGATAGCAAAGGATAACGGATGATAAACCAGAAACCCACACGTCTTTATCTTGCTCACATAATTGTATGCATTGCTCGCCATGTATTTCCTGATGAGTTTAGTTCAGAGGAACAACGGTAAGGCCATTGGTGATCAACATCACCAGGCTTCAGCATAGCAAGCTCATCACAAAGACAAAATCAAGGAGCACCGGGGAGGAGGTGTACAGGTATAAGGCATAGGAGGATCGAGTAGCAGTTTAGGAGAGGCTTAGGCAAAGGCCTCCATTACCAGTCCAGGACGAGGGTGCTAGGGAGGACCCCAGCCAGCACGACCCCAACCAGCACGACCTTAGCCAGCCAAGCCCCAGTGAGCCAGGGCCAAGCCATCAGGGTCGGGACTACCATGGTGAGCTCTCGTACTTATGTGACCAGTTTACTACCTTGTAGGTGCAAGTGCAGGATTATGCAGTGACCAACCAGATGAACTAGGAATGCTATTATGAGGCACACAATAGAGAGATGGTAGAGTAGCAAGCCGAGCGGGAGGAGCAGTGCGCCTTCAGGACAGAGCAGAGAGCACACGGAGCATGGATGCAATAGGGGGCCGAGAACTTCGGCAGTGGATTCTCTTTTCCACTACAGTCGCCAGCACAGGATTGACAAGGAGCTCCTACTTCCTTATCTTTTGTTATTTTATTTAGTTTATTTTCTTTGCTCTTTTCTGTGTTAGATTCTTTATTTTGTGTGTTTGTTTGCTTATCCTTGTTTTTGCTTGCTTGCATGAATTTATTTTTATTAGTGTGTGATATTTGTGTTTTTGTATGCATGATTTAGATACCTTGAGGACAATGTGTCGCTCAAGTGTGGAGGAGGGTTCCTTAATGGAATCTTCCTTTCTTAGGTTGTTTAAAGTGTCTAGGTTGTTTAGGTTTAAACTTAGCATGAAATTTTCAAAAATTTGACCCCCCTCAAAAATTTTCAATTTGTGTTAGAATTTTATCAAACTCTTAGTTAGGAAATTAATTCAAGCACAAAGCCTAGGAATTGATAGAAACCTCATACTTGGTTGTTTAAACGAGTACTTTCACTATGTAGACTAAACTAGAGGGTTTTTTAGTGTACCTTGTGAGGATTTGAGCTGACGGAAGAGACACCAGTCTCTATTTTTCATGAGGTGCATACTAGTGTTAGTTAATCGAGGCATCCTACTAGTACTTATTGTAGTCTAGGTTGTGTGGAAGTTAGTGAGATAACGGGGCATTCTTTGATATTTGAGCCTAGAGCCTTAGAGCCAAAATCCCTTATTACCAATTGCATTAAACCCCTTGAGCCAAGCCTTTTTATTGATCTTAGATGAGAAAGCCGACTTTGAGCCTATTATCTATCATTATCCCTATATTTGATCATCCGATTCGAGGACTTATAGTTTGTGCTTATTGGGAATGTTTGTATTATGTGTAGTCGGTATCTGAAACCGATTTAGGGTATATGTTGGGATTTTATTTTTATAGTTTGTTACCATGTTGAGAAGCCGAGTTTTGCCTAGACACAGGCATGAGTTATAGTGTGTTGAATGTAAGAAAAGAAGTGTTTAAAAAAAAGAAGAAAAAAAAGAAAAGAAAAAGAATGTGAAGTTGAATAAGCATAAGTTCAGGCAAAATTAGAGCTTCTAGGTCTTAGTATATTGGGATATTGGGGAGTGTATGTTTATTATACTTGGTGAGGATGTTTTAGATTAGGTGAGAGACTGCTTAGTTCATGTATTGAGTCCTCGGATTGGGTGGTTTAGCCACTTTCCATATATTTTTACCTCACCCTGACCTTCAGCCTCATTACAACCCGATGAAAAAGTCCCCCGATCATTGACAACCATTGCGACTTTTAGATAGCGCTGAGTAGGACGTAGGATGCTTTGTGATACTGACCTGTATGCGAGTGATATGAAAGTTGACCATACATATTATATGAGTGACACACTTTACTATCCTCGAGAGTTTAACCTTCTAGTGTCTTTTACATAGAGTCAACACTTGTTTAAACAATAGAGTTCGAGGTGACTACTAGTTCGTAGTGTTTTGTGCTTTAAATTAATTAACTATCTAGGTTTTTGATAGGATTTTTTTATATAAGTTGATGTTTTTTAGGGAAGTTAAGTTTTGATCAGGTCATGCTAAGTTTTTACCTTTTTGTGTGTCTTTGTGTTCTTTCGTGATTTTTGTTTAGTTGTTTTCCATATTTGAGCCTTGCTTGGGGACAAGCAACGATTCAAGTGTGGGAGTGTGATGAGTGCCTTAAACACTCATATTTTGTGTTTATTTCTTAGGTTCTTTTTGTAGTTTTTAGTTTATTCTAGAGATTTTTAGTCGTCTTGTGTTAGTTTTCAATTATTGTGATTGTTAGTTATGTTTGTCTTTTCTCATTGTGTTTTTTTGGTTTTAGGAGCCTATTTGATGACTCAAGGAGGATGCTTGATCAATGGTGCTAGGGCATGGATGATTTGGAGCTCGAGAGCGCAAGATTCTGCAACTGTGCACCTCTGGCATGCACCATAGGCACGCGTGGGGCATGCCATACACACCTGGATGGAGAGGTCACTCTGACGTTGGACTACGGCATGATTGGCGCGCGCCATAGACACAATTGGCCCGCACCATGGATAGACAGAGACACAAAGTTGGCCATCCACTTGCTCTTCTTATTGGCAAACACTTGGGGGCCAAGGCACGCAGAGTTTTACAGAATTTTAGTGTTCACAGACACTTTGGGGGGACAAGAGAGGATAGTTATTAGGATATTAGCTTAGTTTATGTTATTTTGACTTTAGACTTTGGATTTTAGTTAATGATGACACATTATGAGAAAATGTGTAAAAAATGGAGAGAGAAGCATGAAGAGAATATCCAGAAACTAAGCCATGAAAATTGTAACTCTCTGCCATGGACATGAAGGACTAAGGAAGCTTCTTTCAACATTTTTAAGCTTTCTCTTGTTATAATCTCATTTTATTAAGTTATGCTTAAGTTTGTTAATGTTTATATTGTGTTTTGTATAAGCATGTATGAGTAGTATATTCTGTGAGTTTAGGACCTAGAAACTAACATGTAATCAACTAACTTGAGGGGTTAAACATGCATGAAAATATGTTCTAGTTAATGGACTTAAAAAGTAATTATGGATTCACTAAGATTATGATCATAATTAGTTTTTGCCTTTGACAACGGTTTAGACTAGTTGGCTATGATAAAATCTATGTGAATAACCATAACTATGAACTTAGCTAAAACTTCAGATCGAAAGATGATGGAATCAGTGTAAAAATTAACTAGATGACTAAGTGCTTAATTAATGAGAAATCTACTTAAGTAATTAGTTGTCCACTGAGTGATAATTATAGTTGTTTCTTAGCTTGATTTGAATCAACTAGTGGGGTCGAAAGAACATCTAGTTGGTTCAAGTTTTGCTAAGAGCAATTTAGGCAAATCTAGCGCTAAAGTGTAGATTTGTTGTTCATGAAACACTCGAATCATAATACGAACATAATAAACCCCAAAGTTAGTTGATGACATAAGTTTCAATGGTACGAAGCTCACTCTTAGTTAAATTTGCTAAATCAGATTGTTAATCTTGTGTTTTGAAGTTAATAGACTTTAAACTTGCTAAATCTTTAGATCATTAATTTAGAAGTTAGTTCGAGTTATAAATCAACCAATCTTCATAATATACTCCTAAACAAGTTTGGAAACTAAGTTCAAAGCATTAGAACTCAATTCCCTGAGGATCGACAAAATCGGACTTACTCTGTGCTGAAGCTGTTGAAAGTTGGCGCACACCATAGGTCATTGGCGTGCGTCATTGTTCTTACACGAAGAACATTGGTGCAGGCAATAGGTTCTGGCATGCGCCATAGGTGCCCAGAAACAAAGGGTCGTGAGACGAGCTCGTGAGGCGAGCTAAATCGGACACTATTGGCTCGCGCCATTAGCACCATTGGCGTACGCCATAGTTGGCCAGGTGGCATTAAATTCACACAAATCATCAACATGCTTCGGATCAAGTACGAAGGGAAATCCGAATCACGTTTACACGTTAAAAATAAAACAGCTCTAAAAAGAATTGAACAACAAATTGGCATCGTTGCCGGGGAACTGAGTAGATAAAGCTCGATTTGGTGAACAAACTTGGATTAGTAAATTTTTATTTTATAATAATATATTTTTATAATAATAAAAAAAATAATAAAAAAAATAAAAAAATTAGAGTTAATTTTTAGTGTTACTTGCAACACAAGTTACTTGCGAGGAAAGTTACGTGCATGCCGTTAACCTGCTCCACTAAAAATTTTCCGTTAGAATTTGAAGAAGACATTACTCTACTAGAAAGGTCATTGCGCAAAGTAAAAAAAGAGAAATTAAAGATGGATCAAAGACAAGAAAGACAAGGAGCTGAAGTTCAAGCTCCTAGAAGATCTTTAATGGACCATGGGAGATCGACATATGAAGGAGCAAAAACTGGAATCCAGCAGCCTGCTATTGAAGCTAATCACTTCGAAATCAAGCCGGCAGTGATTTATATGCTTCAAGCATCGAGTGAGTTCTATGGACTACCTAATGAGGATGCAAATGACCGTATTGGAAATTTCATGGAATTAGCTGATAACTTCAAGTATCCAGGAGTATCTGATGATACTGTTAAGATACGAATGTTTCATACACGTTTAGGGACAAGGCTAAACTTTGATACAAGCGACTTAAAGGTTCTCCTAAAACCACTTGGGAAGAACTGGCAAATGCTTTTTTGAACAAGTATTTCCCATACTCAAAGACAAGCAAGCTCGTCAAGGAGATAACCAATTTCGAACAATTTGAAGGTGACTCTTTGAGTGAAACTTGGGAGAGATTTAAGGAATTACAAAGGAGTTGCCCTCACCATGGTTTATCGGATGAATCTTTGCTCAAAATGTTTTATTTTAGCTTGTTACCTACAACAATGGGGACTGTTGAAGCTGCTTCCAATGGGAATTTTCTGAGGAAGGAAAGAGACAAAGCCTACCATATTCTGGAAGAATTGGTAGCAACAAATAGGATAATCGCAAATGAAAGAAAGAAGCAACCAATGAGAGAGTTGAGAGAACTAACTGAGCGAAGCGAGAAGAGAAGAATGATTGAACTTGATGCTTCCTCATCATTTCAAGCCTAGTTAGATTTAATGGCAAAGCAGTTGCGAAACTTGACTATAAAAAAAGTTGATGCTGTCGCTATTCAACAAAATTGTGAAGCTTGTGGTAGCATTGGCCATGAAATTAGTCAATGTGCCATGATGAACCAACAAACCGAGCCAGTCAATTTTGTTAGTGGTCAAGGACAAGGAGGAAACCGAATGGGGAACATACAATATTCCTCAACATATAATCCTGGATGGAGGAATCATCCTAACTTCTAATGGAAAGACAGAAGCAAAGAAGGCAGTATGGCAATTGTCCCTGATAAAAGACTACTATTATGAGCACCACAACAAGGACCACTACCTGGTTTTCAACCACGTGGATTTTTAGGAGAAAGAATGGGGGCCCTAGAGGAAAGCTTTGACAAGGTAGAGAAATTCATCCAGCAAACTGGAGAATCATCCACTAACCAAAGCGAAATACTGAAAGACTTGGCAAGCCAAGAAGCAAGACAAAACAATTTGGAACAATTCCTTAGGGGGCAATCAACTGCCATGCGCAACATGGAAATACAACTTGGGGAAATTGCAAAGGCAAATGCCCAAAGAGCTTCTAGATCACTTCCAAGCTCTACTAAAGAAAATCCTTGAGGTCATGTTAACGCGATTGCCTTAAGAAGTGGAAAAGAATTAGCTTCTCAAATAGTTAACGAGAAGGCTAAGGACATTAACATGGAGATCCCTGACCAAGACATGGTAGAAGAAGTACAACATGAGGAAATTCCGCAAAAGGAAGTTGTGGAAGAAGAAAAAGAAGTTTACGTACCGCCACCACCAATGATTCCCATTTTACCTTACCCTCAGAGGGTAAAGAGAAAGATGGGAATGGATGAGAAATTTCTCCGTTTTATGGAGAAAATGAAGAACGTTCAGATCAGTGTCTCTTTTCTTGAGATGCTTGATCAAGTACCACACTATGCCAAGTTTCTAAAAGAGCTCGTAATAAAGAAGAGGAAGTGGGAAGATGGAGAGACTATTGCCCTAACTGCAGATTGTAGTTCTCTAATCTCCAAGAATCTTCCTACAAAGCTACAAGATCCGGGGAGTTTTACTATTCCCTGCTTTATTGGTGAACTTGAGTTTCCAAAGTGCTTATGTGATTTAGGCGCAAGTAACAACTTGATGCCTTTATCGATATTCCGGAAACTAGGATTGTATGAAGTAAAGCCAACTTCTATGCTACTCCAGTTGGCAGACCAAACCATAAAGAAACCATTCGGTTTGGTTGAGGATGTCGTGGTAAAGATAGATAAATTCATCTTTCTAGTTGACTTTGTAGTTTTAGATTTTCCTGAGGACAAGAGTTGTCTGCTGATTTATGGCAGACCCTTCCTTAACACTGCACACGCGTTGGTTGATGTTCATAATGGCAAATTGGTCCTTCGAATAGGAGAGGAGAAAATTGAGTTTAAAATGACAAGTGTGATGCGCCATCCTCTTGATGAAGGGATGTGCATGAAAATCGACATTGTAGATGAATGTATTCTCAAATTCTGTAAGGAAAATATTTCGAGAATAGAGGGAAAAGGATAATACGAAGAAGAGGAGGAGATTGTGGAAGAAGTCGACAAGAAAAGTCTACTTGGGGAATTGGAAATTCAATTGAAATATCGAACTCCACCTTCAATTATGAAAGCTCCATCCTTGGAGTTGAAAGAGCTACCCTCTCATCTAAGGTATGCATTCTTGATAGATGGAGGGAGGTTACCAATTATAATCTCAAATAAGCTCTCTAAGGATGAAGAAGATAAAGTGCTCGCAATTGTGAATAGACAAATTAAGGCAATTGCTTGGCAAATCTCCGACATCAAAGGGATAAGCCCAGAAATTGTGATGCACCATATTCACATGGAGGATGGAGCAAGATCGAGGGTAGACAGACAAAGGCGACTGAATCCTAACATGAAAGAGGTTGTAAAGAAGGAGGTGATCAAGCTCCTAGAAGCCGGCATTATTTATCCGATTTCAGATAGTGAATGGGTTAGCCCAATCCATTGTGTTCCAAAGAAAGGAGGAATGACAGTGGTAATCAATGAGGAAGGTGAGCTCATTCCAACATGGACTGTGACCGGTTGGAGGGTGTGTGTTGACTACAGAAAATTGAATGATGCCACACGAAAGGATCATTTCCCTCTGCCATTCATTGATCAAATGTTGGAAAGGATAGCGAGGTATTCTTACTATTGTTTTTTGGATGGGTACTCAGGGTACAACCAAATAGAAATATACCCTAGAGATCAAGAGAATACATCTTTCACATGTCCTTTTGGTATTTTTGCATATTGCAGAATGCCTTTCGGATTAAGTTGTGCCCCAGTAACATTCCAACGCTGTATGGAGTCCATCTTTTAGGAGATGAACAAGAAGATTATGGAAATTTTCATGGATGACTTCTCTGTATTTGGAAACTCATTTGATCATTGTCTGGAAAATCTTGATAAGGTACTAGAAAGATGTGAGGAAAATAATCTTGTAATCAATTGGGAAAAATGCCATTTTATGGTAGACGAGGGAATAGTTCTTGGGCACAAGATTTCTAGAGTTGGAATGGAAGTCGACAGAGCTGAGACAGAGGCAATAGAGAAGATAATTGCATCAACCACGGTTAAAGGAATTAGAGCCTTTCTAGGTCATGCAGGTTTCTATAGGAGATTCATCAAAAACTTCTCTCTTATTGCCAAGCCTCTCACAAACTTGTTAGTGAAGGATGTGTCCTTCAACTTTGACGAGGAATGTCAGAAGGCATTTGATGCACTTAAGAAAGCTCTAATCACAGCTCCGGTTATTTCATCACTGGATTAGAAACTTCCATTTGAGCTGATGTGTGACACAAGTGACCTAGCTTTGGGTTGCGTACTTGGACAAAAGAAAAAAGGGAACCTCCATGTCATCTACTACGTAAGTAGAGTGCTAGTAGGGGCTCAACTAAATTATACAACCACTGAGAAAGAGTTACTTGCAGTCATCTATGCTTGTGATAAATTTAGAGCATACTTGCTTGGTTCAAAGTTATAGTCTATACCGACCATGCAGCTTTGAAGTATTTATTCTCAAAGCAAGATGCCAAACCTCGCTTGATGCGCTGGATTTTGTTACTTCAAGAATTTGACTTGTCAATCAAGGATAAGAAAGGAGCTGAAAATGTTGTCGCATATCATCTCTCTATGTTAGAGAAAAGCGATGGGATGGACAAATATGGAAAGATACAGGAAGAGTTTCCGGATGAAACTCTAATGATGATAAGTAGAGTGGGAACTCCCTGGTATGCAGATTTTGCCAACTTTTTAGTTGGAGAAATTATTCCTGGAGGCCTGAGTTATCCTCAAAAGAAGAAGTTCTTAAGGGATGCTCAAATGTTTGTATGGGATGATCCATACCTCTTTAAGAGATGTAATGATGGGGTTCTTCGACGATGCATAGCTTATTGGGAAATTGCTAATATTTTAGAGCGATGTCATAACACCCCGTATTCAGGTCATTATGGAGCAACAAGGACAGCAGTAAGGGTATTTGAGTACGATTTCTACTGGTCCTACATATTTAGGGACGCACGTACCTATGTGGAACAGTGTGATCGCTGCCAGAGAATAGTCAACATCTCCAAAAGAAATGAGATGCCTTTATCTGGGATTTTGGAAGTTGAGCTCTTTGACATATGGTGATTGGATTTTATGGGACCTTTTCCCATATCGTATGGTAACTAGTATATCTTGGTTGGAGTTGACTACGTTTCAAAATAGGTAGAAGCTTTGGCGTCACCTACAAATGACTCCAAAGTGGTTATCCGATTTCTTAAGAAACTCTTCTCGAGATTTGGTGTTCCACGAGCAATAATTAGTTATTGTGGATCACACTTCTGCAACTAACCGTTTGAAGTCCTACAAAAAAGATATGGGGTAACTCACAAGGTGGCAACACCTTATCATCCCCAAACGAGCAGATAGGTTGAGCTTTCCAATCGAGAGCTCAAAAATATTTTGGAAAAAACAGACAGATTGGCTAGGAAAGACTAGTCAAACAAGCTCAACGATGCCGTATGGGCATTTCGAACGGCATTCAAAACTCCAATAGGAATGTCGCCATATAGGCTTGTTTATGGCAAGGCATGCCATCTTCCTGTAGAACTTGAGCATCGTGCATTTTGGGCCATTAAGACCCTGAACTACGATTATAAAAAGGTTGGTGAACGTAGAATTCTCTAACTTGCTGAGTTGGAAGAAATGCGTGATTTAGCATTCGAGAGCTCAAGACTCTATAAGGAAAAAACCAAACGGAGACATGATGCCCACATTACAAAGAAAGACTTTAAGGAGGGCCAACATGTTCTTCTTTACAATTCACGATTGAGACTTTTCCCTGGGAAGCTCAAATCCAAATAGAGCAGACCGTACCAAATTGTCAAGGTGTTTCCTTTCGGAGCACTTGATCTAAAAGATGGTAAAGAGTTAGTTTTCAAAGTTAACGGCCAAAGATGCAAGATCTACCTTGGTGGACACATTATTAACCAAGTTGCAGAAGTGCAATTGGTTGATATGTCGTCCGATGCATAAACACGAAAATAGTCAAGCTGACGACTTTAAATTAGCATGTTTAGGATTTTTTTTTTTATTATTAGTTTTTACTTTTACTATCTTACTAATAGGGTTTATTTTATTTTCTTTCACGTGCAGAGTATTGAGCGTTGTGACCTGGTTAATACGAGAAACTCATCACAAGTTGTGAATACTATGGTACTACAGGGTGACTCGACTAGGCTTATAGCCAAAAAAGTTGCCAGGAAAGGTAGTTCATCACGGTACTCCAACTTGGAGTTGTGCATTTTGCAAAGGTCAGCGTTAGATTTGCAAATATGTTTCGTGTCAAGTACATAAGTTTAGTGAGAGTCTTAGTTTCTAGAAGAATTCTGATAGATGTTTGCCTTATCATTTTGAGAAGGGCAAATGAAAACTTGAAAATTGAGTGAAGAGACGAGAACTTCTTGAGGCACTCACGAGGAACATCAATGAGTGCTTACAAGAACAGAATGAGAAAGTTTGGATTCTGCGACAAGTGTGGTAAATTGGAGCATGATGGTATTTGTAGCAAACATAGCACTATATCACAAACCGAGCGAATTATCCTTCTAAGACAAGACCCTGTTAGGCTTAAAGCCGAAAAGGCTGCGAGACCAGGTAGTTTGTCCTGGTACACTATTGAAGAGCTTTGTGAGCTACGGATATCAAAGTTGCATCTTTGATGGTGATTGCATTTCAGATAGTACTATACGCTAACCAAGCGACATGCTATTACGTCGTGACCCTACTAGGCTTAGTGCCAAAAAGGTTGCGATAACTGACAATCCATCAAAAGATAATGACCCATCAGAATGGGGCGTCTGGTTTTCAAGCTTTCCATGAACGCAGCATATATAAAAGCCAAAAAAATCATAAAAATTAGAAAAATACAAAAAAATTAGCATAGTTTGTTTTTAATTATTGAGTGTGTATTTAATTTCAATGTTGTATGTATATACAACAAAAGAACAAGGAAAAACCAAGTCAGACATTGGATGGCGCGTGCCACGCACCATTGGCGCACACAAATGGTGCACGAAGACACGAGTGGCGTGCTCCACAGGCACCATTGGTGCACGCCAAAGAATGGCAGAGAGGCCTATAAACCTCTCGGCCAAACGCATTTTTCTCATTTTTACCACCTAAAAATTTTCCAAACACTCAAAACTCACAAAACCCCACAAGCCCACTCTTCCACTACCTTCCCCTAATAAAACCCAACACTTTAGAAGCATTTTCCATGGCAGGAGGAGGAGAAACAAGCTGTTCAAAGAGAACAGGCAAGAGGCAAAGGGCTTCCACACCACTAACGGAAAATCCTCAACTTTTAAACATTGCCAACTGCTACAATGCTCCTTTCTCGATCTTTCAAGATTGGGAAGGGAGGAGTTACACTTATTTCTCCAAGATAGAAACTGTTAGCCATTTTAGGTTTGATATGGAGGATATGGAGAAATTAGGGTTAAAGAGCGATCTGAAGAGAATGTTGAGAAAATTTGGATGGAAGTATTTTTCAGAGAAGGAAATTCTAGGGGTGGAAGAACTAAGTGTTGAATTCTTTAGTACTTTGATGATAGCAAAGGATAATGGATCCTTCTCCGCTAGGTTTTTTAGTAAAGAATTCACTATGTCAGAGGATGAATTTGTTGCGCTATTTGAATTTCAACCTAGGGGATTGGCATTAGATTTTTCGCCCCCTTCACGTGCTCATAGAGCGTGGCATGAGCTCACCGGTTTTGACCATTATGAGTCTGGGAATGCACCCAATGCCCTGATCAAGGACCCCTGCATAGCACTAGTACATCGATTCATGAGTCTGACGATTAGTGGTCAATGGGAAGAGTCAAAGGTTTTTCATCCGTAGCTGTATGCTATTTATTGCTTGCTCCACAGTGAGTAGTTTAGCACATGGACAATGATCTTAGATGTGTTTAGATGGATGATAAATCAGAAACCCTCACGTCTTTATCTTGCTCACATAATTGTATGCATTGCTCGCCATGTATTTCCTGATGAGTTTGCAGAGTTCAGAGGAACAACGGTAAGGCCATTGGTGATCAACATCACCAGGCTTCAGCATAGCAAGCTCATCACAAAGATGAAATCAAAGAGCACTGGCAAGGAGGTGTACAGGTACAAGGCATGGGAGGATCGAGCAGCAGTTTAGGAGAGGCTTAGGCAAAGGCCTCCATTACCAGTCCAGGACGAGGGTGCTGAGAAGGACCCCAGCCAGCACGTCCCTAGCCAGCATGACCCTAGCCAGCCAGGCCCCAGTGAGCCAGGGCCAAGCCATCAGGGTCGGGACTACCATAGTGAGCTCTCGTACTTACGTGACCAATTTACTACCTTGCAGGTGCAAGTGTAGGATTATGCAGTGACTAACTAGATGAACTGGGAAAGCTATTATGAGGCACACGATAGAGAGATGGCAGAGTAGTGAGCCGAGCAGGAGGAGTAGTGCGCCTTTAGGGCAGAGCAGAGAGCATACGGAGCATGGATGCAACAGTGGGTCAAGAACTTCGGTAGTGGATTCTCTTTTCCACCATAGTCGCCAGCACAGGATTGACAAGGAGCTCTTACTTCCTTATCTTTTGTTATTTTATTTAGTTTATTTTCTTTGCTCTTTTTTGTGTTAGATTCTTTGTTTTGTGTGTTTGTTTGCTTATCCTTGTTTTTGCTTGCTTGCATGAATTTATTTTTATTAGTGTGTGATATTTGTGTTTTTGTATGCATGATTTAGACACCTTGAGGACAATGTGTCGCTCAAGTGTGGGGGAGGGTTCCTTATTGGAATCTTCCTTTCTTAGGTTGTTTAAAGTGTCTATGTTGTTTAGGTTTAAACTTGGTATGAAATTTTCAAAAATTTGACCCCCCTCAAAAATTTTCAATTTGTGTTAGAATTTTATCAAACTCTTAGTTAGGAAATTAATTCGAGCATAAAGCCTAGGAATTGGTAGAAACCTCATACTTGGTTGTTTAAACGAGTAGTTTCACTATGTAGACTAGACTAGTACTTATCGTAGTCTAGATTGTGTTGAAGTTAGTGAGATAACGGGGCATTCTTTGATATTTGAGCCTAGAGCCTTAGAGCCAAAATCCCTTATTACCAATTGCATTAAAGCCCTTGAGCCGAGCCTTTTTATTGATCTTAGATGAGGAAGCTGACTTTGAGCCTATTATCTATCATCATCCCTACATTTGATCATCCAATTCGAGGACTTATAGTTTGCGCTTGTTGGGAATGTTCGTATTATGGTAGTCAGTATCTGAAACCGATTTGGGGTATATGTTAGGATTTTATTTTTATAATTTGTGACCATGTTGAGAAGCCGAGTTTTGCCTAGACACGTGCATGAGTTATAGTGTGTTGAATGTAAGAAAAGAAGTGTTTAAAAAAAAGAAGAAAAAAAAGAAAAGAAAAAGAATGTGAAGTTGAATAAGCATAAGTTCAGGCAAAATTCGAGATTCTAGGTCTTAGTATATTGGGATATTGGGGAGTGTATGTTTATTATACTTGGTGAGGATGTTTTAAATTAGGTGAGAGACTGCTTAGTTCATGTATTGAGTCCTCGGATTGGGTGGTTTAGCCACTTTCCATATATTTTTACCTCACCCTGACCTTCAGCCCCATTACAACCCGATGAAAAAATCCCCCGATCATTGACAACCATTGCGACTTTTAGATAGCGCTGAGTAGGACATAGGATGCTTTGAGATACTAACCTGTATGTGAGTGATAGGAAAGTTGACCATTTACATTATATGAGTGATACACTTTACTATCCTCGAGAGTTTAACCTTCTAGTGTCTTTTACATAGAGTCAACACTTGTTTAAACAATAGAGTGTCAAGGTGACTACTAGTTCGTAGTGTTTTGTGCTTTGAATTAATTAACTAACTAGGTTTTTGATGGGATTTTTTTATATAAGTTGATGTTTTTGAGGGAAGTTAAGTTTTGATCAGGTCATGCTAAGTTTTTACCTTTTTGTGTGTCTTTGTGTTCTTTCGTGATTTTTGTTTAGTTGTTTTCCATATTTGAGCCTTGCTTGGGGACAAGCAACAATTCAAGTGTGGGAGTGTGATGAGTGCCTTAAACATTCATATTTTGTGTTTATTTCTTAGGTTCTTTTTGTAGTTTTTAATTTATTTCTAGAGATTTTTAGTCGTCTTGTGTTAGTTTTCGATTATTGTGATTGTTAGTTATGTTTGTCTTTTCTCATTGTGTTTTTGTGGTTTTAGGAGCCTACTTGATGACTCGAGGAGGATGCTTGATCGATGGCGCTAGGGCATGGATGATTTAGAGCTCGAGAGCGCAAGATTCCGCACATGTGCACCTCTGGCGTGCGCCATAGGCATGCTTGGCACAGGCCATACACACCTGGATGGAGAGGTCACTCTAACGTTGGACTATGGCATGATTGGCGCATGCCATAGACATAATTGGTGTGCGCCATGGACAGACAGAGACACAAAGTTGGCCATCCACTTGCTCTTCTCATTGGCAAACACTTGGGGGGCCAAGGCACGCAGAGTCTTACAGAATTTGAGGGTTTACAGACACTTTGGGAGGGACAAGAGAGGATAGTTGTTAAGATATTAGCTTAGTTTATGTTATTTTGACTTTAGATTTTGGATTTTAGTTAATGATGACACAATATGAGAAAATGTGTAAAAAATGAGAGAGAAGCATGCAGAGAATATCCAGAAACTAAGCCATGAAAATTGTAACTCTCTGCCATGGACATGAAGGACTAAGGAAGCTTCTTTGAACATTGTTAAGCTTTCTCTTCTTGTAATCTCATTTTATTAAGTTATGCTTAAGTTTGTTAATGTTTATATTGTGTTTTGTATAAGCATGTGTGAGTAGTATATTCTGTGAGTTTAGGACCTAAAAACTAACATGTAATCAACTAATTTGAGGGGTTAAACATGCATGAAAATATGTTCTAGTTAATGGATTTAAAGCTTAATTATGGATTCACTAAGATTATGATCATAATTAGTTCTTGCCTTTGACAACGGTTTAGACTAGTTGCCTTTGACAACGGTTTAGACGTAAGTTTCAATGGTACGAAACTCACTCTTAGTTAAATTTGCTAAATCAGATTGTTAATCTTGTGTTTTGAAGTTAATAGACTTTAAACTTGCTAAATCTTTAGATCATTAATTTAGAAGTTAGTTCAAGTTATAAATCAACCAATCTTCATAATATACTCCTAAACAAGTTTGGAAACTAAGTTCGAAGCATTAGAACTCAATTCCTTGAGGATCGACAAAACTGGACTTACTCTGTGCTGAAGCTGTTGAAAGTTGGCGCACGCCATAGGTCATTGGCACGTGCCATTGTTCTTACACGAAGAACATTGGCACACGCAATAGGTTATGGCGCGCGCCATAGGCGCCCAGAAATAAAGGGCCGTGAGACGAGCTCGTGAGGCAAGCTAAATCGAACACTATTGGCTCGCACCATTAGCACCATTGGCGCATGCCATTGTTGGCCAGGTGGCATTAAATTCACACAAATCATCAACACGCCTCGGATCAAGTATAAAGGGAAATCCGAATCATGTTTACACGTTAAAAATAAAACAGCTCTAAAAAGAATTGAACAACATGTACCATTATCTTAGGGCTTATTTTAAGTCATAGAGATGCTTTCTTAAACAACATATGAGCTCCTTATTATCCTTCAATAAATAGCATTATGGTTGCTCCATATAAATCTCATTATCAAAAATATAATAGAAGAATGCAATCTTGACATCTGTTTGTTCTAATAAGAGGTGTTCAGCTACCACTATACTCAACCTCATATAAATACTAGTAATCTTTAAAATTGATATGACAATATTTGTGCAATTGATATCGTATATTTGTTAGAATTCTTTCACCATTAAGCTTGTGTGTAGCACTCATTCACATTTGGCTCATGCTTAATATTAACCACTCACTTATTTTATAGTTTATTCTTGCACTTAGGAATTTGGACTAGTTTCTGTATCCCATTACTTCACAATGAGTCCACCTCATTATCTATAGCACACTTCCAATTGTGCACCTCCTCACTCTCTTAAACTTTTGCAAAAGCTTTAGATTCTCCCTAATATATTAGCAAGATATAGAAATTAACTAGAAAGTATCTATCTAGAGATCTATACCACCTTGTAAATCTCCTTTGTGGTACCACTAATGGTAGAGAACTTTGAAGTGCTTCTTCCTCATGAGCTTCCTCTAGCTCATCCCAAGTTTTCTTGCTACTACCCAATTATGTGATATCTAAATCTATCACCATATTACCAGAAGCTCCCACCTCATCAAATGGGCTTCCACGATCATTATATAACACTTATTTATTAAATATAACATCCTAGGTCCTAACGAATTTAAGACTATTCTAAGCCCAAAACTGGAATCTAAACTCATCATACATATATAATGAACATGTAATTTTTGGACTTGGCATCCATTTTGATTTTTTCACTTGCATGTACTAGAACATACACAATAGAACTAAAGACCAAAGGTAAGAGAAGTCAATTTTCTTATCACTCCATGCTTCTTAAGGAATATTATTACCCAATAGAGTAAATGGTCTATTATTGATAAGGAATACTTCTATATTTATAGCATTTGCCCAAAATATCTTGTATAGCATGTGCTTTATTCTCGTGGCCATTGTTCTCTCATTTGGTATTTTATTCATCCTTTTTATGATGCTATTTTGTTAAGATATTCCTATAAATATCTTCTCCATGTAGATCTCATACATCACACATAAATCTTTGAACTTTTGTAGCTCATACTTGTCACTACTATCAAATCTCAAGCACTTAACCTTGAGTCCTATCTTATTCTCCAACATTTTTTTTACTTCTTAAAGAAATTAAAGGTATTGATTTTTTTTAAGAAGTACACCCATATTTTCTTCATGGAGTCATCAATGAAGATCATGTAGTACATTAGTCCTACCAAAAATATAATTAGTGCTATAACTCATTATTGGCTAACTCAAGTCTTTGCTCCTTGAGAGCTCTTTCCTAGCATACAGTGCTTGTATAGCCCAACTTTTATTATCTATAAACATGGTTGCTTCTCCCTAGAGTATAGCACTTTCATCCCTTTCTTACTCATGTGGCTAAGACAATTATATCACAGATTTGCATCACCTAAGCTTCTTATAATATTGATGCTATCTTAAGTACTCCTTGTTATATACAAGGTCTTTTTTAATTCAAAATATTAGCCAATACCATAGCCCTCGTCGTCATCTTTCAAAATTTGCAAATGAAGACCATCTTATATTTTTTGTCATCTAGTTGTTCCACGGATAACAAATTTTTCTTTAGTCTAGAAATGTGTCTAACACTAGTGTAAAGTTATTCTATATCTTAATTCATACTTCTCTCATATCTATAATTTGTAATGCCTCATCATTTGCTAAATAAATCTTGCCAAACTTCCTTTGGAGATAATTCTTCATCATACCTTCTTTGCTATACAAGGGATACAAAGTTCCTAAATTTAAAACTTATGCTTCTAATAGACCCATACACTAAGGACTAAAGTATCTCTATGATCTTCAATTATTATATTTGCTAAAGAGTCATCTATCTTTAATGTCTTGTATTTGATCATATAGTATCCATACTTATCAAAATTATAATATTGGACCTTGTTCATGTTCTTCTTTGACTTGGATCTTGACCTACTGAATGCATCCTCTTCTTATTAGACTCAGACCTCTTCTGTTACTTGCATTCAAAGTCAAACTTGAAGTTAACCCAAACTTTCTCCTTTGAATCTTTTCACTTATGATAAAATTTTGAAACTCATCCAAATTTAACGTAATACTCTCTATCGAAACACCCATTATTGTGATTGTGCTACTTCTACTATCTGATAAGGAACTTAGTAAGATAAGACCTTATACCTTGTCTTTAAAGGTGATCTTCATAAGTTCGATATTGCTATTGTTGTGTTGAACTTATGTAAATGATTGGCCACTAATGTATCCTTCACCATGCATATATTGAATAACTTGTACATTAGATAGACCTTATTTATGGTTAATGGCTTCTCGTACATATTATGTGTTTAGTATCTCCTTCATCAACCTTGCCTTTTTTGTATGCAAAACTATTTTTTTGGATAGGGATAATCGAATCATACTAATCATCTTTCTATCTTAGATCTCCTCATTCATGTTTGTTGGCTTCTTCTCCTCCAATACCTGAAGCAAATCTCTCTCATAGAGTTAGTCTTCAATTTGCATCTTCTAGTAGGCATAGTCTAAACTATCAATTTGCATCTCTTTCAGCCATTAATTTTAATGAGAAAATTATATCCTAAAACCTTCTCGCTTCTTTGAGGTTATTATTCACGTTTGTAGTTTCCCAAAAGCTACAAATTTATTTTCTTTTTAATTTCCTATCTAGCTAGACTTATTTTTTTTAGGAGCTACACTGATTTGGGATCTCTTATAATATTGGATATACTATTGTGCAATGAGAATAGTTGATTAAAAAATGAGAGAAATACTCTCTTTTGGTTCTACAAAATTTCCAAATACATGAGAGCAATTTTCAATGAATTATTTTTTGACTTATCAAGCAAACCACCATTATTGTTTATGGCATCATTGACATATCAAAGTTCTTTATTTCAATCCAAGTATTAAGTTATAGTCTTTATGGCAAGGTTCTTGTTTAATTATGAACATTGGTTCGTGATCTTTAATCATAAACTGACATACAATGATCGGGGATCAGAGCTTGCATATCGTGGTGGGTTTTATATCATTTGACATTAGAGCTCATACCTTATTTTAGTTTCATCTATCCTTTAATTTTTATTTTATAATTTGTATTCAGTTTATAGTTTGTTCTTTTTATTATTTCTTAGTTCTAGAAAATAAAAAGAGAAAGACAAAATCCAGAAAAGAAAGAAAGAAAATAAGGCATCTTAGAAAAGAAAAAAGAAGTTTGATAGAAAACATTTTGGAAAAAAATTAAGATATGCAAAATCATGTCCTTAATTACTCAAGAATAAAATTTGAAGATTATGAGTCATTAGTTGATCTACAAAATTTATGGAGATCATGATGAGTAAAATGAAATATATGGTTAATGGGGTGATATAGAAGTTTCATAAATGGAAGAGAGAATCAATAGTAAAATTTTAGAGTATGAGATGATAAAAAAAACTAGAAGAAACATATGACATGGACAAGGAAATTGTATTATAAAAAATAAAGCAAAGAACATCATGAGAGCATTTATCATGTTAAGTGCAAAACTGAGGATAACATATGTTCTTCAGGTGCAAATATTACTTTTGATTAGATTGTTGAAAAGATTTTGACATCGGAATAGTTTGCTGAATATTTTATTGATTTATTTAATGGAGATTATTTTGATTAGCATACCTTGTCACTATTTTATTTGAGAGATTTGTGTAATGAATCAGAAGTTATCGATGTTGTTCACATGAAGAGGTGCATAATTCCTATTGATTATGAACATAAAGAATTTGTTGTTGTTATCAGGAAAGAGGTTGAACCCATATCTTGCATGTCTCTCTTTATCTTTTAAATTGGAGTTGATATAAAAATATTTATTCTTAAAGTATCTATTCTATTGGAGTAAAACATATCAAATATAAATTTAGTGTTCGAAGAATCAACTTTGTTCAAGCATGACCGTACATTGAGAAAATCATGATGTATACAAGGATTTGAGGATAAATTATTTTCAAGAGGAAAGAAATGACACAAATCTTAGTAATAATCATATGTCGATTTCAAATGAGCAACACCAAGTTTGAAATACAAAAAAAGTACTTTAAGTCACAACTTCGTGGGCTGATGTTCGAGAAGGAAATTTTATTTACAAAGATTACATATATTGTTCTATTGTAATTTTGATTCTACTTAGGATGTTTTGTTCCAAACATTATTTTTTACTAGAAAATTATATCTTAGCAACTTTTGGCTTTCTTCGAGTTATTTGATGAGCGTGTCGAAGCCCTTTAAAATAAACCAATATTCATGGCTCACTAGTTTGTAGGGATATAATGAGTCGAATCTAAGAAAGAACGAATATTCAATTAACCTAACAAACTAAATAATGTAAAATTGGGGGAGATTTGTGAATGATTGAAAGAAAACTAAACTAAAAAATGGAAAATAAATATATACAAAATAATGAGAGAAAAAAATGGTAGATTCAAAGTTGGAATACCATGTGGTCGATCACTAGGTCACTAAGGATAGGGGTAAATCTCTCGCAACTGCAAAGAGACTACTAATATCCAATAATCAACTAGCTAATGTTTATCATCTAACAGACAGAATATCAACTGATTTCTAATCCAGAAGACAATAGTATTAAGAATAGATGTTCCTACTCCTAATGCTTATACTCAAAATCTTGGTATGTACAAACTAACTTTACTTATTCCTAGTTAATTAGTTTGGTAACGAATGTTCCTCGCTGAATTAACTTTACTCCTAGTTCAATTCCTAATTGCAACTGCTAATCAAAAATTGATGGCATGTGAGTTCTAGAATAAATTCACGACCACAAAATCATTCAAGAGTAATATTAAAAATAATAAATAAGCAAATACTAATGAATAAGATGAATAAAGCACGATCCTCAAAAGCATGGATTCCTCCCTTAAATCTACCAAGAGGATTAGTTACTCATAATAAAAATAAACCTAATTTATGAAATAGAAAATGTGATGAATAGGGGAAAGATGAGATCCTAAACTAAAGCTACTAGGGTTTTTGTAGCCTAATAAACCTAAAAACCTCAAAGGGTCATCCTCAGAATCCTAATTTGTTAGTAAACTGAATTTATAATTTTGCCCCAAAATTCTCGTATTAATATTCTGCGAGATTAGTCCTTAGCATTTTGGGCATAACGTCCTCTTCTAGAGTTTGATTTATGCTTTCTTTATATTGACAGAAAGAGGAAAGAAGGATCTTCAATTTCTTCATTAATAAGCTTCTATAATGTTGCTTCAAAATTGATCAAAATGCCCCTCCAAGGAAGCTTTCCTTGTTGGACTCCTCCTTCAAGTATAATTTTTTTCCAAAATTACCTATTTTCCTATGAATTAGCATAAAGAGTTCATTAGTCACCTAAAAATCAAAAGTTTACTAAATCAATACAGAACCAAAGATAAAAGTACAAAAATAAACTCAAAACTCTATGCGTTTAATCCATGTTTTAGACACACATCAAACAACTCCATATTTAAACTTTGCTTGTTCCCAAGCAAGACTCAATCTAATACATAAAATCAAAAGAACAAAGACTCAAAGACACAATGAAAACAAAAAAGACACACAAAGCATACATATAAAATAAGTATTGACAACTCAAAAACTTGCATTTAAAATATAATGAATCAATGAACAATTAATAAGAGACTGTCCTTAGGAATTCCAATGCTAAGTTAATTTTGTAATTCACGTCCAACCCAGAAATCAAAGTAGTTCCCCATAATTTTAATCATTTACAATCAAAGAAGTTAATTTCGTAATTCACGTCCAACCATTTGTTTCTCACTATTTTTTTCATATATTTATTTTCCTTTTCATAGTTTAGTGTATTTTCAACCATTTTACAAAACTCCCCATTTTACTTTCTATGTTTGGTTTGTTTGATTAATCATTTATCGTCCCTCCTTAGATCCAACTTGGTATTTCTACTTAATTGCTATAAACTAGTGTGCCGTGAATATTATTTTATTTTGAGAGGTTTCGATAATTTATTTTATTTTTTCTAAGGAATTGTTTTAATTTGAAATCTTTTTGCAATATTGAACCTACTTACGGAGGTTTATGCAACTTGACGAGGTATAATATTTTTTTCTCAGAAAATGTGAGAGACACTCTCTCTTGGTTTTATAGAACTTTTCAAACACATTCGAGCAATTGTTGTTAAGTTCGACTCTAACCTATCGAGCAAACTATTGTCATCATTTGTGGCATCATCAACAGACATATCAAGGTTTTTTGTTTTAAATGAAGTAGTGGGTCGCAATCTTTATACAAAGGTTCTTATTGAGTTGTGAGCATCAAATTGCAATCTTCCATCACGAATTGATAAAGACCAATCTTAGATTCATGCTTTGTAGTCGGATCTCATCGCATCATTGGCGGAGTTTGTATTACGAGGATAATACCAAAAATATTCTTAATCCAAAATTGCCCCAAGGTTAAGACTGACCCAGATAAGCACTAAATGTATTTATATCATAACTATCTTACTATTTATCTAAGTTATGGAGGATCAAATAACCAATATTGGTCATCATCTCTTGCTGCATACTCAACCTATTGGAGAATTTTTGAAATATCTTCATACGTGATGTACTAGCTGCAATTGCAAGAAACTACGCTTCAACCAAGAGCTCTTCTTAAAGAGCAACATCGTTCACCTCCATGCCAATGAATTTTAAAATTAAGTCAGGAGATAATACAAAAATCTTATTTTTTGTTTAACCCCATCCAACGGGTTAGACATGACTCTTTTCTATACTGGTATGTAACATAAATTTAATTTAACATAAAAATAATAAAGATATCAAAAATCAACATTCCTAGATTTTATTTATCAAAATATCGATAGAAATTATGAAGAAGCTCATACATGCATACATATATATAAAATCGACCTTAGGCTAGGCACCCCCACACTTTAAGGTAACCGTAGGAAGGCTTCTTTTAACATTCCATATCTCATATGGAGTTTTGTCCCTTTACGTGGAAGCTTGTTTAGAATGTGGTTAGCTGAGAGCACAACTTTCCCCACAGTTCTGGAGTAAGCCCGAGCTAACTAACAAAGTATTCATCATCTCCTTAAGAGTTCAATTTAGGTAAGTATAGAGCAACCGTCTGATGAATAATACCATATTCTTGGTATATTTCTTCAAACGGGACAACATATTCTCCTCCTCGATCACATTGGATCATTTTGATTTTTATGCTCAGATAATTTTTAACCTCATTCTTATACCTCTTAAAGGCCTTAAGAGCTTTGTATTTGCCTTGTAGGAGATATATGTAATAGTATCTCGTACAATTATCGATAAACGTGATGAAAGATTTTTTCTCGCCTTTAGTTTGCACGTATTTCATACCGCAAGTATCTGTATGAATTAACTCTAAAGGCATGATAGTTCTTTCCACTAAGTGGAAAGATGTTGTGGCTATTTTAGCTTCCACGCATACCTCACATTTATTGGAAGGGTTGAAATCAAGATTCGATAATAAATTTAAACTTAATAATTTTTTTAGCGAGTTTAAATTTATGTGTCCTAATCTATCACGCCATAAATTAGAACATTCGTCCTAAATAAGAAAAAATTTTAACTTTATTCCACCCATCAAAGGTATAGTGTATAGTTATTATATTCATCTTAAAGAGCCCCTTTTCTAGGTAACTCTTGCATACAAATTGACCTATTTTGGTCAGTACAAACTTATCAAATACAAACTTTAAAAATTGGCTTTGCTTAATAGTAAGCCAAAAACTAAGTTTTTGCTTAACAGTCAGCTTTTAGGATCATCTAGCCTAGTCCAACAATCTTAGACATTGTACTCAAGAATATTCTCTTGTCCGAGTAGATTTGCTAGGTAGCTCATATGTCTACTCTCAGATTTTCCACTAGGTTGGCATCAAACACCATGGCTGACAGATCCATCTTGGATAGGTCTTCAGCTAGGTTGGCCATTCCTTTGTTGTCCTTCTTCGACTGGCGATATCCTTGGCCATGTGGCTGGGTTTCCCATAGTTGTAACAATCGCCATTGATCTTCTTATTCTTTTTCTTCTTAGGCTCGTGATTCTTCTATGTATCCACAAACTTCTTCCTCTTCTTGCCATCTTTTCCTTCGATGAGGTTCACAGTAGTCTCAGAGGTGGCCTTACTTTGTGTGACTTTGGAATTTTGGTTGTTTTCCTTGATCCGAAGTCTCACGATCAGGTCTTCTGGCTCATATCCTTTCTCTTGTGCTTGAGGTAGCTCTTAAAGTCCTTCTAGAGCGGAAGGAGCTTTTTGATCATCGTAGACACTTGGAAGGACTCGCTGAGTTACATCACTTCAGTGTGGATCTCGTGAAGGATTAGTTGCAGCTCCTGTACTTGGTTGATTTCTTCTCAGAATCTACCATCTTGAAGTCAAGGAATCATCCGACGATGAATTTCTTCATCCTGGCATCCTCCGTTTTGTACTTCTTCTCAAGTGAACTCCACATCTCTTTAGTGGTCTTTGCTACCGCATAGACATTATAAAATGTGTCATCTAGGGCTACAACACAAGAAGTTGCTATGATTCTACGCATCGAGGGCATTGATCTTTTGTTGATCCATCTCGTCTTCCATGATTTTTGGTGTATCCTCTTTCAGGAACCGAACCAAGTTAAGCGTGGTCAGATAGAACGTCGTCTTCTGCTGCCACCTTTTGAACTTGGTGCCATTGAACTTCACTAGCTTTTCAGCATAGATAGTTCTCAATACTATAGTCAATATGATAGTGCTAGCCAATGCCATCTTCAAGTACACGAATCTTATCTTACGATTGTTGGTCGTCAGAGGGTGCGTACTTAATTAAGATCGAGTTATAGTCGAGGCAAGTATTGGACACTTTTTCCCTAAGACGAGATTGCCCCGTATATTTCACTATCCTATGGACTACAACAATCATCCCTAAGATATAACGACTATTGGGCGTTTCCAAGATCGTCACACACGAATCTCAAAACTTTTGGGCAAATCCTTATATACCTAAAATTTTTGGACTTAGAGAGAGGGAGAGAAAGAACAACTATTGCTAATGAATGCTTATGCAATGAGTTGTTGGGATGATTTACAAGTGAGGGAGGCAAGCCTATTTATATATTCTCAAAGGACATGGATAAGGAGAAATTTCAATGGTCATATCCAAAGGTCACCTATAAATTGTTTACCAAAGTTGTGTCTTTTAAATTCAATGTTACATGCACCTTTTTGTTAGAAAACCAAATGGCACCATCGTGCCTTTTCATTAAAAGACACCAATAGTATTTTATGATTTTATGTTTTCACAATGACATACTTTGTGGTATAAGATGGATAATTTAATCTTGTGATTTTTTAAAATTTTCTCATATATGATCTTCAAATGAAATCATTTCTGGTTTTATGTGGTAGACACATATGTAGGTGGATAATTTACAATTGACATGGCTAATTACATATTTAGTCTCCAATTTATTTAAAATATCTAAAAAGTAACTTCCATGATCGAGATTATTTATTGACCATTAGATAGATATTTTGTCTTTCAATTTTTAATATAAAAGTTACTAATATTTGAGGACATAACATAGAAAAATATATATTTAATTATTGGATCCCAACGTGGAAGAAAAAGATACATGCACCTAATCTTTATTTTCTCATCTATATTTGAATTTTGGAAGGAAAATATATTTTGTCTCGAGATTTTCTCTCTCTTCATTTATTTTGAATTTTTTATCTTTGCACTCTTTTGTGCTTTCTGTTTGTCCATCTTTCTTTCAAAATCTTTCACTCCGCCCAAACTCCAAGCACCAGCCTCGCTCCTCGCTCTTTGCTCCTTGCCCATCGTTTCGGCTCCTTGCCCCTTACTATCACTAGCATTTCTTGTCTCTCTCCACTAATCTCGCTCCTTACTATTCACTGGCGTGTCTCGTCTCTCTCCCAGGTACGGTGTCCTTTGTCAAACGGGTAAACATTATATCAATTGGGGAAAGCATAATTGATGATGCATTTTTTATTGTTATATTTGAATATTGGTACCTCAGGATGGTAATATTGATCTCAAGGATGTGAGTATTAGTACCCTATAACTGTATTAATTGGTACATGTATCACTGTTTTTAGTTTATGGTGAAGCATTTGTTGATGAAGTTAGAGTGCCAGTTGTTGTATTTAGATATTGGTACCCTGTGACATGAATATTGGTATTGGAGAACATAACTATTGGTACTGATTTACAGTAATATTGATACATGTATTGTAGAATTTGATGTGCTAGTTATTTTTGCGGCCAAGTTATGTGTATAAAGTGAGAAAAAAGGGAGGAAAAGTGCAAGCACTTGCAAAAGAAGGTAAGGGAATACGATGGAAGCTTCTTTGTTTTTAGGGTTTTAATTTTGAATATAACATGATTTGTTAGTTATTTAAAAAAATTTATGATTTTAGGGATTACATAATATCTTTAATGAATAGTTTTTTTTTTACAATTTTCATACTTATATTTTTCTACTTTTTATTAGAGATAAAATACTACTCTTTAGTAATCTTCAGTGGAGATTTGTCAGAACTCACAAAATTTGATTTTGTTTGAACGGAAATAAATGCAAGAGACGCCGTCAAAAACCAAAACAAGTAGGAGAGGCCCTGGTCGCAAGTGGTGATAAAAGAAGCAAGACAGTTGTTTATTTTTGGGAAAATTCTACATAGGTATTTAATGATTTTATGTGTTGACAATGATGTACTTTGTAATTTAAGATAGATAATTTAATCCTATGATTTTTTAAATGTTTCTCAGATATGGTCTTCAGACAACAACATTTCTAGTTCTATGTGGTAGATACATATGTACCAAGTTGGATAAGTTATAAGTGACATGACTAATTGCATGTTTAGTCCCCAATTTATTTATATGGTATAAAAATTAAAAATTACATCCCCTTGGAATCCAAAGAAGTTGGTGATTTCGACTCCCATTGTTCTCTTGGTTCAATTAGAAGAACATAAGATTTGAGCCGCCCGCTTATAAATTCCATTTGTTCAGCATCTTTTGTGCGTTACTACAAAACAAAAAAGAAGGAAGGCCTACCAAACACAATATTTTATTAAAATATTTAGTAACTGCTCGCAAATACTTGGATAACACAAGTTATTTTAGGTCAATCAAATGAGTATTTATACATTTATAGACACAATAATATTAAATATATATATATATATATATAGGAAAAAAATTTCATTTTTATAAATTTCATATAACTTGAACATGGATTAACTAATCAAGTGAATATCATATGGTATAAAACCCTCGTTTAGTAACAACTATATCATAGACAGTATATAAATGACCAAACAAACTTTTGAGACAGATTCACTTGCGTGTCCATGTCAACGCGCAAGTACCATTAAGCATCCACATAACCTGAAGATTGGTGGCTTCCCTTTCCTCTAATTGTTAACTTGTATTAATTTAGTATTATTTCTCTCATCCTAACTTTACTCCTATAAAAGCACCCTATGTAGAGAGACACTTATGATACAAAAAAATTAAATCATTTTCTTCAAACAATTAATACTCAATGACTGAACAAATCTCAAGGCCTACAATGGAAGTCATTGTAGAGAACGCTTCTTCTCCCATCATCACCAATGGTGGCCAACAAGAAAAACCCATTAACAAGCCATCTCCATTCAGCCTTTGCTTCTTCACCAAGATCCATGCCGGTTATTTCAGGATTACCCTTTCCTTTGGTAGCCAAGCCTTGCTATGGAAAATTCTTAGTGCACCTAGAAACAGCTCTGAAGATGTAAGCTGGCACATGTTTAGGATTCTCCCCTCCACTGCTTTCCTGTTGCTCTGGTGGCTTGGCCTTCTACTTCTCGTTTCCCTGTCAATTCTATATGCTATCAAGTCCTTTTTCCACTTCGACATGGTTAAGCGGGAATTCGTCCACCATATTGGAGTGAACTACTTGTATGCTCCTTGGGTTTCATGGCTCCTCTTGCTTCAGTCGTCGCCGATTCCGATCCCAGATCCAGTCAATCACCTTGCACTCTGCTTTGTCCTTGCTGCACCTATTCTGGTGCTGGATTTGAAACTATATGGGCAATGGTTTACGACAGAGAAGCGGTTCCTCTCCGCCCTTGCTAATCCAACCAGCCAGATGACAGTGATAGGCAACTTGGTGGTGGCAAGAGCAGCTGCTCTGCTGGGATGGAAGGAAAGTGCTGTTTGCATGTTCTCCCTTGGAGTTGTGCACTATCTGGTGCTATTTGTCACCCTCTATCAGAGGTTATCCGGTGGAAATAGCTTCCCTTCATTGTTGAGGCCTACATTCTTCTTGTTCTTCGCTGCCCCGAGCATGGCAAGCTTGGCATGGACCTCCATCACCGGCATTTGCGACACCTCTTCCAAGATGTTCTTCTTCCTATCTTTGTTTCTCTTCTTGTCTCTGGTAAGTTTTAATTCAGGGTCACCTGATAAGATCATGTCAACATCAAATTCTAAGCTATTAACCAATTCATGCGTTCTCACTGTATAAACAGGCTTGCAGGCCAGCACTTTTCAAGAAATCAATGAAGAAGTTCACTATTGCTTGGTGGGCATACTCCTTCACACTAACATTCCTCGCTCTTGCCTCGGCCGAGTATGCTGAAGAGGTTAAGGGTCATTTTGCATCAACCATGATGCTCGTGCTATCTGCAATATCAATTTTGGTCTTCCTCAGCCTGATGCTGCTGACTGCAGTCTACTCGGAACAGCTTCTGCGGGAGAATGATCCTGTGTTGAATTTCATTATAAAATGAAGAAACCTGAGACGAGCAATAAGCTTACGAGAGAGAAAGCTTCCACGTAAATAGAAAGAAGCCAAATCATTCTTGATGATAAGAACATCATCTTGCTTTATAACAAGGTCAATGCAAAAGTGACAAGAATATGGATATGACTAGTCAATCATAACATCATTCTGAATCCAATCAAAGCATCTCTCGTGGAGAAGACATTTTACATGCTATATCCCACGTTGGGATCAAATATGAACAAGCTAGCAATATATGAACCCAAAAAAAATCAATGCATACTGAGAATTACATAGTTTCTGGTGATAATATTGTCTTTTGTATGTTAGAATCAAGCTCCTTGTAGATTACAAAAAGAATTGAGGTAAGAATCATAGGTTAACGCCCCACCTCATATATCGTGCCACCGTGTAACAATCCAAAAACACACCGAGACCAAAAGCCAATACGATGGTGATGGAAAACCACCAAATTATGTGGGTTCCAGAAAACAAAATTTTGGTTAGCAAGATTTGCTATTATTTTTAGGAGTTTTTCTTGCTAGTTGATCTTGACAAGGTCGAGTCTAGAGACTTTAAACGTCTTCGCATCTTCTGGTTCTCCTCCAATAAGCGGTCGTACTCAAGAAGGAACCCTTCGGATTGCTTCCTTAGAGCAACTGTGTTGACTTCTGAAGCTTTCAAGTCCTTGGACTTCCCTTCAAGCTCATTTAGCAACTGCTTGAGCTTCACATTAAGTGCAGCTACCTCTGTTTCTAGAGCTTTCTTCTCCTCAATTTTTCCATCCTCGAAGCTTCTATTTTGCATCTTTACAGCCTCCATGCTTTTCCTTCGCACACGAAGTTCTCTGATATAGTGGTGTACTCTGTCTATCATTAAGGCGAGGAAAAGGGCCGATCCTGCACATGGTTTCCACAAACATCATCAATAATCCCGTAAACGTCATTCTTAGCCGAAATGGAAAAAGATGTTGGACAATTATAATTTGAACAAGATTACACGGAATCTCCCACATTCTATGACTGTACCCTACAATTAAGATGATAATAGTTTCTTTGGTTTCACTTTACTAAAGCCAACAAGTAATACTGAGTCCCTATATTATCTACTTTACAGCAAACAAGTGAAACATCCCCTGTGCTTTCCTGCCAATTGAAAATTTTCTCATGACATAAACACGTCAGTGAAGCATATATCACTTGGTTATCCAGCAGTTATTGTTTATTATTGGTCTCACCTTGGATTTATAAGGACAGAAACGTAGAAATGGAGAAGATGAAAAAAAATCTTAATGGACATGTGCTGCACACAGAAAAGTGTTGGCAGCTTCAATTTACTACTTTTTATAAACAGCTTCAACGTACTTTTAGTCTTTAGATCAAAAGTTTGTTAGGAAATTTGGCTATGTGCACTTTTACTCAAAAACAATTAAGAATCCCCATCAAGAAAAATTATTATTCACATTTTGCTCTTTGGTTCTGCAGCCAAAACATAATTGCTTACAACCAAAAATATCTTATTTTCAAGAACTTTTAGAAAACTTCGATTTGAAAGTAAAACCAGACATGAAACTTAATGCCTATAGTCCCGATCCATGATACAAATCTCCTCTAAGAACATGAAGTGTGAATCAGCAATCTTCGTGCCCTGTTTGCTATCCTTTCCAATCATAATGCAGGCATTTATTGTCGCAAATTCACGCTAAACCCTATGATCAACCGAACACGAGAGAAGTGGAAATCCAAAGAAACGCACAATTTGTAACAGTACATGTTTCAACAGAATTTCGAGGAAAGCATATCATCACCAAGTCTAATACAAAAGTCAAAACACACTTCATCTCCTTCACCAAGCAATACCTCGTCAAAAGACCACCCTTATCCATCCCCATTATCGAACACCAATTACAAAATCAATAACGGAAAGTAAATCACACAAACATTCCACAGGTCAAACCCAACCGAACTCCAATTTTATCGAGCCATCTATGCAAATTACCCATGAGAGTAGACTCGAGGACGTGGCGGGAACAGATCATAAGCAAATTACTTTCCAACGGGCACAGATCATTAGATCCATAATTGGATTCCAAAACGAAACCAAGACGAGAACAAGGGAATTACCCATGAGAGTAGACTCGAGGACGTGGCGGGCCATGAGGACCTGGTCGGTGGGGCCGATCGGGAGACCGGCTGCGCCATCCTCGTCAAACCCGCGGCGGCCACGGATCTTGACGACACCGTACAAGCTGGAGGCCAGTACAACGAAGAGGGTGGCGACGACCGTTTTGACCACGACGGGGCCGCGGCCCCTCTTGACCCGATCCAGGCCCACGATAGCCAGTTTCCTCAGTGGGTTCCTGAACACGAGAAGCAGAACCACCGCCATCTCCGAGAATATCAGCGCGAAGAGGAGCTGTATCATTGTTTTGGGTTCTAATTAAGTTTGTTCTTCCTTGAAGGGACTTGAAGAAGAAGAAGAAGAAGAAGAAGAAGATAGGGTTTTGTCTGCTGTTATTGGAATTGTAATAGCGGAGGAGAGGTGGGAGAGGGGAGTGGATTTGTTGGGGAGACTTTATGAATCTCCATATACGACTAAGGTAATTTGGTAAAATTTTATTAATCAGATTTTCTTTCCATAATTTCTGAAACTACTAATTTTTTTGAATTGGTTGATTTCTCTCTCTCATTAATTAACCTCCTACCTAATTAGTCAATAAACCAATAAATTAATAAATCAGTAAAACAATAAACTAATAAATCAATAAACTAGTATTAATAAATCAATAAACTAATAAATCAATAAACTAAAAAATCAATAAACCAATAAACCAATAAATCAATAAACCAATAAACCAATAAACTAATAAACCAATAAATCAATAAAAGGTAAGTCGATATTGTGAAAAGGAAGGTATTAAATATCTCGGGATTTATTTAAAAAGAGGAGGTATTAAATGTCTCGATTTTTACGGGAAAGAATATCAAAGGTTAGTGTTTAAATTTAAATTTTGCTTAAAAAGAGAGATATTTATGATAATGGGACTAAAAAGAAGGAATGCATTAAATATTTGAGTTTTTTAATATTGATAAACAGAGAAAAAAGAGGAAGTCATTAATTGTTTGACTTTTTAGGTTTGGGTAATAGGTCAAAAATGCCCTTGAGTTATTTACACCATTAGATCAGAATATTTTTAAAAAGATGCTAATCAGATGGTCTAGATTTGAGTCCTCATATGAGGACACTCCCTATAAAGTCCCCATAGAATCCAATTTCGGTGGGAGAGTGGGTCGCCATTTTCTTTCTCGTCGATCTTAAGCGAGGTTGGTTGCGAGGGGAAATAGTACGGGGACAAGTCCTCGCCCTACACCCAACTGGTCAAAATTAATGAACCTCGCCAAACCGGAAGTTGACCCAATATTTTTTATTGTTTTTCGATTTAATCGGTCGGATCGAAGTTTCGCCATCCCAAGTATATATAAAAATGATTTGACCAATTGAGAACTTGCGATGCGATATGGAAGTAACTTTTAATTTTCTTAGGTTCATTTCTTCCCTTGCTTTGATCATAAATTTGACATCACTTCGTAATAACTAGGCTAGTTTTCCTCTTCACTCTTCGGTTTGCCTACCTTATCAACAAGTAATTACTTTAAAACCATTTAATTAACAAACTAATTCGTTAGTTAAATAGTATTTATTTGTTGAAGCGAGCGGTCCCACAAGTTCAGATCGGCTTAATTAAAGTGTTGGTCGAGTCACGCTCACGGTATATCGGACTTCATACTTGATTTTCATGAACTTTCCTTATATGAAAATTTTAGAAAACTTTCGGAACTAATCCATAATTTTCTTCTCTAAATGGATTTCATGGATGGAAAACTTCCAATCAGTTCAGCCAGATTTTTCCTTTTACAAAAAAATCCAGTCGTTGACGCGGCACCACGTGGCACGCCGCGTGACAATGGACACGCATGTCCAGCGCATGGAAGCCTGTCGTGCTGTCGTGGTGTAGCTAGTTCTGGTGGCAACTGCGCATCGTCACATCAGTATCACATCACGATGATGTGGTTGCTAATGCAACCTCGGGCTGGAATGTTGACCAGCCCGTTGATAGAGACGATGTATTCACGTTAATAATTTTTTCAATATAACAATAGAGAGATTTCTGGATTAAAAAATACTATAGAACAAGTTCTTGAGCTGATAATAACAAGCCTTTGATTAAATAATATTGATATTATTGTGTTTTATACATTGTTTGGTTTGAGTTGTTTGCTTTGATCAATTAAACGAGACGAGTTGTCCATAATTGAATTATTCAAGGTTCTGATTATCATTCATAACAGTCCAAACATAAGATGTCTGATAGAGGTAATTTTTCAATGACTACTGATGTACGCACGTTGCAGAGCTATGATTTCTCTTTCTTCTTTGGATATGTGTAAGACTTGGTCCAAATGCGGTTGTCGATTAGATTGGGCATAATTGCGTCCCAATTTCTGTACATCCGATCGGCAATTCGACACACCTATTGTGAGAATCAAGAAAACAAAATAAGACATTAAAAGTCATAAGGGAG